>BQNB010065012.1:0-35097 GCA_026074375.1 Tanacetum coccineum
GAATTATATTTTTTTGACTTTTTTATAATTTTTTATGAATTAAAAATGATTTTAAAGAAAATTAAATATAAAAAATACTAAACGTTTTATAAAAAATCTGAAAAAATTATGGAAAATAGCTTGAACAACGAGGAATCTAAGAAAAATAAGTCGGGAAGCACAGCTTATCAAATAAGCTGTGAAATAAGCTAAAACAACTTATAAACCAAAAAGGGCTAAAATGTATATAAAAGATAGATTGTGCAAAGAACTAACGGATGAGCTATTGTAGCGTGATGGTTGTGTGTGTGGGGATTAAAACGCTTGGTGAAGGTGGTAGAGGTCCCGGGTTTGAGCCTTGCTCACCCGAGGCTTCCCACCCCAAGTGTTTTTATTTTTGCCATTTTTATAACTTTTTTAGAAAACTTGAAAATAAGCACTTTTTACAAAGCAACCTTTTTTATAAACTTCAAATAAGCACAGAAATAAGCTAAGTAAGTCAAGAATAAGCTAAAATACTCTAAGTCTTAAGAAAACTAACTGTTTGGCTTTTTTAAGGAAATTAAGCTAATGAGAAAGACAAATAAGCTAAAACAGATGAAAAGCTATATCTATTAAGCACAAGAGATCAAAAATAAGCAATGATAATAAGCTAAAAAGACAGAAAAGCTAAAAAGCTTAAAAACACTTAAAATTTTACACTAGAAAGCAAATAAGCTCAAATAAGCTTATATCAAAACCAAATAAGCTAAAATGGGATTATACTAAACTAATAAGCTAATCTAAACCTAAATAAGCCATAACAATAAGCAGATAAGCTAGAATAAAGGAATAAGCACTATTGGTGAAAACTGATAACCAAACAGCCCCTTAAGGCACATTTGAGCTTATTTTTAAGTAAGCTAAAGGGTGCTTATGGACTTTTGGCTTATTACCCTAAAAAGTACACCTAAAATACTACTTAAAACAACTTTTTAAAATCATTTTGAAATTCAGGAGCTTAATGAAAAGGCTTGTTGAAAACAGCTTATATATTAAGAACACTTAGTTACTTTTGGTTTTAAAAGACAAAAAGCTTATTTTAAGGCTAAAAACAGATAACTAAATAAGCTAATTTTTGAAAACTAAGTTGAAAAAGGTTGACACTGACCCTAGACCTACTTGTAAACCAAAAATCAAATCCTAAAAGCTACTTATACCCTCTGAATTATTAAGTTGAAAATAGCTACTTGTCTTTTTTAAAACTGCTGGTGCAGTTTGCACTTGAGTGAACAAAACCTTAAAACCTTTGATGCAGACTTAAAGCACTACTTCTAACACTCATGAAACACACAACTAAGAGCAAATAGAATCATTTCAATTACTAGAATCTATTAAAACTAGGTTATGTAAATGAGGCTTAACAGACTTGGACTTTTATTAATCTAACTTATGAAAACTCAATTAACCCTAACCTAGCTTATAAATCTAGCATAAACAGATCTAAATGAAAGATTAAAACCAAAATCTAAAGACCAAATGGCCACTAGCAGTACTAACTTGTAGTTAGTATTGCTATGCCAAACACCCCTTTAAACTTTTTCAAATTCATTTAAGCTTATGAAATTCAAATCTAATGAATTAAACTTGATTACCAGATAACAAACAACTATTAACAGACCTTATGAGCTTATACCAACAATCAAATAAGCCAGAATCATTAAGCTACTAGTTATGCTAATATTTTTGGATTTTTATTGATTTATGAGACAACATGAAGAAAACTATGATCTAGACTATTAAAGCTAAAAACAGATAATCAAACTTAACTAATAAGTCATAATAAGCAATTATAAGTAAAAATAAGCAGATTAAGCAGATTCAAACTAGGAAATTTAAGGACAGAAAAGATAAATGAGAACTTACAAATGCCTTAGCTCAAAGAGCTGTCAACAAGCTCTAGCTTATCACAAGGATAAGCTAGTAAAGTCCAATAAGCTCTTCCAGAGTAAGCTTATCATCCAAGCAATAAAAATCCATATTAAGCATAGGTATTAAGCTGATTTTGATTGTTTATGTAGATTAATGATTAACTTGAGCTCAATCTAAGCTTAGAGACTTAGAGAGCTGAGATGAGCTTATTAAAGCTTATGTAACAGTAACAGCTTATTAAACAAAGTTTGAAAACAAGTGAGCTTGTGAAAGAGTAAAGAGCAGAATAAGAAAACTTGAATTTAATAAAAACAGCTGATTACAATACTGAGAATAGAAATTACATTAAGTAAATATTAAGCTAAAACATTTTGAAAGGAAATTACAAAAGCTAAATTTAATAAGCTAAAAATTCATCTAACTACTCTCCTGTGTGTAAAGAGCTCTCTATTTATAAGGTCTTGGTGAAGCTTCTAGGAGTCTAGCCCGCTCCTCATCCATTTGATCACGACCCTTCATTAATTTCCAATCATTGGATTCCCATTCATCACCGTTGGATTAAATGATGAGCACACGGATTGCCAACGTGGCATTCCGTGTGTCAGACCTTTTGTGCTTCTTTTGGCTAGGATTTAGTGTAAAAATCCTTGTCCTTGTGTGTTTCTTTCATATATCCGCGTATCCTCCTTGTCTTGTTTTTGACCAATAAGAGCCTCAAGTGACGTTTCCTTTTGCCAGCTTGACCCTTGGTGCTTGAATCATTAAGCCACGCTGTTAATTTGAATTAACCCCTTGTTTTGACTTGGGTTAAACGTGAAGACGATAATGAATAGTAAATTCATTTACGCGCCTTTTTTAACTGTTAGATGGGGGGTTTAACTCGAGGTTTTGGGTCGTTGACCTGGGCTAGATTTATTTAAAATGATATTGGGCCATGTTTGTTTTTGGGTTAATATAAGGAATAACGACCGTTATCTTTTTATATTTAAAGAGATAACGGAGTTAGGGCTTTAGGGTTTTTTTTTATGTAAAATGGTTTTACTTAAGGGACTATTTTGGTATTTTTAGGGTTTTGTCTTTTTGTGGTTGACCAATGTTGACCAAGAGTTGACTTTATGTTGACCATTTGCTAGAAACTTCAGCAATCAAATCCCCGGCTCTTGTGCACTCTTTTCCGTTCTCGTGTCCGTGTTTGTCCGGTTTTGGCCGTTTTCTTGTGTTATTTGTAATATCCGTACCTACACAATCACAAAGACAAAACAAGCAATATACAAGCATTTTATGCACAATTTCATCTTTTAAGGGCTATTTTTGGTATACAAATGATATGTGTATTCTCACATATCAAATTCCCCAAACTAAGCGATTGCGTGTCCTCACGCAATATTATATACTCTAAAACCAAATACCTCAAAACTTCCCCAAACTAAATCTTTGAAAAGTAGCAAAGACTTTCGTGGAGAGAGTTTAGAAATCACAAGTTATAAAACACCCCATTTGGCACATCAGACACAGCTACAACTGTAGGGCACTCTTATTCAGATACAACCACCAGGTACATGAGACTCGCTCCCAGATGCAGCAGGCTGAGATGGCAGAGCTTCGAGAGACTGACCGTAGGCGTCAGGCACAGATAGTAGAGACTCTCCGTGTGATGAGAGACATGAGGCGAGAGATGGGTGACATGCAGGCCGAGTTGTTAGCACTGCGAGAGCAGCAGAGGAGAGCTAGACAACCAGGACCAGATGTTAGAGTTCCAGATCACCAGGATGCTTCTAGAGATGCGGATAGTCACATCTAGTAGTTTATGTCATTTTACTTTGCTAGGCAGTTGTTCAGGCATGTTAAGTATTAGGGGTTCTCCCCGCTAGCATAGCCTTAGATCTTTTGTATTGTATTTTGTGTACCAAAAACTATTTCATGTAAAATTTTCCAAGTTATGAATGAAATAGATGTGTTATGTTGTACTATATACCTCTCTTATGTTGTTGTCTCATCTATAAATTATTGTATATCTTGTCATGACCTCACGTTTTGTCTCTTATGATTTAGACGAATCATGGCACCTGTGACAAGACGAGGACCGAATACCCCACCTAACAACACCAACCCAAACAACATGACTCTAGAATTTGTTCAAGCTATGATTGATCAAGCTCTTCTACGAAACTCCACCAATGGAGACGGAAGCCACAGTTTACACGAGGATAACCGAAGGAATGTGCAAACTATACTCCCTTGTTTCCATGCTGACTTCATGAAATGTCAACCTTTAAACTTTAAAGGAAATGAAGGTGTTATTGGTTTAACCCGGTAGATTAAAAAGATGGAATTAGTTTTCAATATCAGTGAAAATCAGGTTAAGTTTGCCACCTGCACTCTATTAGGGGCTGCCTTGACTTGGTGGAATGGTTAGATAAGAACCTTAGGTCCTGATGCATATTCAATGACTTGGGAAGTACTCAAGAAGAAAATGACAGACAAGTATTATCCGCAGGGTGAAATCAAGAAACTAGAAATCGAGTTGTGGAACCTAAAGGTCAAAGGGAACGATGTTTCAACATACACTGAACGTTTCCAAGAGCTAACCTTGATATGTACCAAGTTTGTAGCTAATGAAACTAAGAAGGTTGACAAGTACATTAGTAGACTCCCTGATAACATTTATGGAAATATGAAGTCTTCCAAACCCAAGACGTTGGATGAGACTATTGAGTTGGCCAACAACTTGATGGATCAAAAACTCCGCACCTATGCGGAAAGGCAGACTGACAACAAAAGGAAGGCTAATGATTCATCCAGAAACAACCATGGCCATCAAAAACAACCCTTTAAGAGACAGAATGTCGCCAAGGTCTACAATATGGGGTCGGGTGAAAAGAAGCCGTATGGTGGATCTTTGCCCAAGTGCACCAAGTGCCATTTTCATCACAATTGCATGTGTACTCAGAAATGCCACAAATGTAACAAGGTAGGGAACTTTGCCCGCGACTGTAGAGGTTCTGGCAACACTAATGTTGCTAATGCTCAGAGGCACAATAGGGCAGTTCCCAAGGGGAATAGTTGTTTTGAATGTGGAGCTCCAGGACATTTCAAGAGAGATTGTCCAAAATTGAATACTGTGATGGGGAATTGGGAATGCACAAAGGCGGGTAATACGCTGTTGGAAATGCAGAGAAGATGGAATGCTCGAGGAACCGGACTCAATGTCTTTACGAGTTTGTTCCTCTTAAACACCGCTATGCTCTATCTTATTTGACACTGTGGCCGATAGAAGTTTTTTAGCTATGCGTTTAGTTCCTTTATTGACATCGCCCAATCCATTAGAATAGTTTGACGAGAATTAGTAACGGGGATAATAGTCGGGATAGACACTATTATACGGGGTTGCACTTTAAATTTCTTAAACCATCCGTTCAACATAGATCTAATGCCCGTAGAACTGGGTAGTTTTGACGTTATTATCGGCATGGATTGGTTAAGAAGGTGTCACGCATGATGTGTGTGATGAGAAAATGTTCTATGTCCTTTAGGAAGAATCTTGATTTTTTATGGTGACGAAAGTAACAACGGCAAAGAATCTCGGTTGACCATCATTTCATTTTCAAAGGCTCAAGAGTACATGGCGAGAGGATATCAGATCTTTTTGGCACAGATATTCGCCAAGAAGGAGGAGGAAAGCGGAAAGGATAGCACTTAAGGACGTGATCAATCGTTCGAGATTTTCTGAAGTGTTTCCCGGAGGACTTGCGGGTCTTCACCTTAGCTCGACCAGGTGGAATTCTAGATCGACCGATTCCAGGAGCCGCGCCCGTAGCTCGAGCACCGTACCGATTGGCACCGTCCGAAATGAAGGAATTGTCGGAACAACTACAAGAGCTTTCCGACAAGGGCTTCATAAAACCTAGTTCCTCACCTTAGGGAGCCCCGGTCTTGTTTGTCAAAAAGAAGGATGGATCATTTAGGATGCGCATTGACTTACGGGAGTTCATTAGTAACAGTGAAGAAATCGTTTCCAACTCCGAGGATCGACGATTTATTCGATCAACTCTAAGGATCCAGCATTTATTCAAAGATAGATTTGAGATCGGGTTATCACCAGCTAAGAGTACGAGAACAAGACATTCTAAGGACGGCATTTCGAACTTGGTATAGTCATTACGAGTTTCATGTTATGCCATTTAGGCTAACAAACGCACCTGCGCTATTCATGGACTTCATGGACCTCATGAACCGAGTGTGCAAGCCCTACTTGGATAAGTTCGTAATCGTCTTCATTGATGATATACTTATTTATTCAAAGGACAAGAAAGAGCACGAAGAACATCTTAAGGCAATTTTGGAATTGCTTAAGAAGGAGAAGTTGTATGCCAAGTTTTCAAAGTGTGAATTTTGGATTCCGAAGGTACAATTTCTCGGTCACATCATTGATAGCAGAGGCATTCATGTGGATCCAGCCAAGATAGAATCTATCAAGGATTGGGCATCTCCTAAGACACCGACGGAGATCCGCTAATTTTTAGGTCTTGCTGGTTACTATCGAAGGTTTATTGAGGGATTTTTGAAGATTGCTAAATCAATGACGAAGCTTACTCAGAAAGGAATCAAGTTTGACTGGGGTGAAAAGGAAGAAAACGCTTTTCAGTTAATAAAGCAGAAGTTGTGCAGTGCGCCAATTCTGGCTTTACCTGAAGGAAGCGAAGATTTTGTGGTCTATTGTGATGCTTCACACAAGGGTTTAGGTGCTGTATTGATGCAGAGAGAGAAGGTGATTGCCTATGCTTCTCGACAACTAAAAATTCATGAGAAGAACTACACCACTCATGATTTAGAACTTGGATCGGTGGTGTTTGCTCTAAAGATATGGAGACATTATCTATATGGAACCAAATGCACCGTGTTCACCGACCATAAAAGTCTACAACACATTCTTGACCAAAAGGAGCTTAACATGAGGCAACGCCGTTGGTTAGAATTGCTAAGTGATTACGATTGTGACATTCGTTATCACCCGGGGAGGGCAAACATAGTGGCCGGCGCATTGAGCCGTAAGGAACGGATTGAGCCATTACGGGTTTGAGCCTTAGTTATGACTATTGGCTTGGATCTTCCCAAACAAATACTAAAAGCTCAGATCGAAGCCCTGAAACCAGAGAATCTTGAGAAAGAAGATGTAGGTGGTACGATCAGAAGGGATATACCCAAGGAAAAGTTGGAACCACGCGCTGATGGAACCTTATGTTTAAATGGCAGGAGTTGGTTGCCTTGCTATGGCGACTTAAGATCCTTGATTATGCATGAATCCCACAAGTCAAAATATTCTATCCATCCCGGTTATGAAAAGATGTACCAAGACATGAAGAAGCTATACTGGTGGCCAAATATGAAGGCTGGCATCGCCACCTATGTTAGCAAGTGCTTGACGTGTGCAAAGGTTAAGGCTGAACATCAAAGGCCATCAGGACTATTAGTACAACCAGCAATACCCGAGTGGAAGTGGGATAATATCATGATGGATTTTATCACCAAGCTTCCTAAGTCGTCACATGGTTTTGACACCATCTGGGTAATTATGTATCGACTTACAAAATCTGCTAACTTCTTGCCAATAAGGGAGAATGACCCATTGGACAAATTGGCAAGGTTGTACCTGAACAGGATAGTAGCAAGACACGGAATACCTGTTTCAATCATCTGTGATCGTGATGGGAGGTTCACATCAAATTTCTAAAGATCATTTCAGAAAGCTTTGGGTACAGATCTGAGAATGAGCACTGCGTATCATCTAGAAACTGACGGTCAGAGCAAGAGGACTATTTAAACTCTCGAGGACATGCTACTTGCTTGCGTGATCGATTTTGGAAAGGGCTGGGTTAAGCATTTTCCATTAGCCGAATTTTTGTATAACAACAGTTAGAACGCTAGCATAAAGGCCGCATCCTATGAGGCACTTTATGGCCGAAAATGTCAATCACCTGTGTGCTAGGCCGAAGTTAGAGAAGCTCAATTGACTGGTCCAGAAATGATCCAAAAAACAACAGAAAAGATCGTCCTGATTAAGTAGAGAATTCAAGCTGTTCAGGACCGAAAAAAGAGCTACGCTGATTTGAAGCGAAAGCTAATGGAGTTTGAAGTTAGGGATAGGGTTATGCTCAAGGTCTCACCTTGGAAAGGGGTTGTACAATTCGGTAAGCGGGGCAAGTTGAACCCGAGATATGTCAGACCTTTCAAGGTGTTAGCCAAGGTTGGGGCTATTTCCTACAGGCTAGAACATCCTTAAGAATTGAGCAAGGTTCACCATACTTTCCATGTGTCTAATCTGAAGAAATGTTACACTGACGAACCATTAGCCATGCTATTGGAAGGAATTTACGTTGATGATAAGCTCTAGTTTGTGGAAGATCCCGTTGAAATCATGGAACGGGAGATCAAACGATTAAAGCGAAGCCGGATACCATTGGTTAAAGTTTGCTGGAACTCTAAGAGAGGTCCTGAGTTCACCTGAGAACGGGAAGATTCGTTTAAAAAGAAATACCCACAGCTTTTCACAAACCGGGCTTCGTCATCCACTACAAGGTCTTAAGCTTTGAGGACAAAGCTCTTTTAACGGGTGGAGACTATAACATTTCTCAAATTCAGGTCATTTTACGACTCCCATTATTCTTCACTAGTTACTTTAGTCCGATACACATTTACTTTTAATTTAACTTTTAAGCTAAATCGCGTAGACTAGAAATAATCAGTCAACATAAACGGTCACCAAATAAATTAAGGTTTACGTCAAGCAAGTGTTATGTAATTATTAAGAAGATAATTATTGACTTTACGCGTTTTATTTTTATTGGTCGCGTAAAAGGCTTACGTCTTACAATAAAATACGTTCAGACACACTCCGGAAATACCTAGACTTACCTAGACTCAAAGCAATAACCACTTTTAATCCTTAAACACAAAGATTAATAATTTCTTGTGTTAATATGTCACTTCGCCGAAAATGGGTAAGCCAAAAACCCATAAGTTGCACGTCTCACATACATACACAACTAGAAATCTTCCTAAGTACATGTATAACCTAGAATTAATTAAAGAGTGTCCTTAATGTCTCCACTTAGCTTAATACACAAAGGATATTAACCACCTAGGATCCCTCTTTTTCCCTTTGATACCCGCGGTCAAACAATCACCCACACAAACAATAAGATTTCCAAATCCTAAGAAATCTTGTACCATGATCATGTAATTAAGAGGTGTACTTGGAGAGTATTAGAAAAACCATTTGAACTAACTAGAAACCATAAAAAAACCACTAATAGGGAACGGTTTGGCTTAGACAAGGACTAAGTGAGCCAACTAAATTCTTAAGCCTATATAAACCACTCCTATTTGACACTTGACATTCTCTTACAACTCTCAAACACTCTCTCAAAGCAAAACCACCTTTGCTTTCTCCTTTGGTTTCAAATTCATCACAGCCGACCCAACTCAAACATTAATTCGACACTACTACTTAAAACGAAGCCCTAAGGTCACTAGCAAGAACATATAAGGAGCATTCAAGTGAAGGATAGGGTTTTAGGAGCAAGGTTAAGCACATAATTTAGGTTGTCATTCCATTCGGGTTGTTTCTACTTACTTCTACACGTCCAACTCGAAACCAATCACTAGGACTATTATAATTCGCGTACCAAGCTTATACTCATTCGTATCATAATTGTTTCTTTGATTTATAGTCAATTTGGTCACGTTAGTTTGTAGATAACAAACTAATGTGAGCTTATGCATGCTAAATGCAAAGCACGCATGTTATACGCATATACACCTATATATTATCACTTGTGGGGTGCTAAGAGATGTAAAACGTAAATTAAAAATGAACCAAGGCATTAAACGTTTTCGTTTAATTACAAGAAAGGGAAACCTATATGATCACTAACTTGTATGTATGAAATACACAAAAACCACACGTAAACATTTCACGAAAAACATAATGGCGCGGCTAGGGAAGAGTATACTAACTAATAGGACGATTGCATGTGATAAACTCGACTCATATGTAAGCTAAACGAACTTGTTTTGGTGCTAGTAGTCCTAACGAGCCATTTATATCACTAATAGGCTTAATGGGCCACTAACGGACCTTGTTGGACCCAACAGTCCATTAACGGACGTTAATGGGCCCAACAGTCCGTTAGTTGGGGCCCACAGCTTATTAATAAGCTCACTTGAGCTTATCGAAGGCTTATAAGGCTTCTTGAGCTCGTTGGGGAAAATAATGTGCATGAGAAACCATTAAGGGGCCATAAAGGGTCATCTTAAACCCTCAATAGCCCACTAATAGGCCAAAGCAGGCCAACAGGCCGCGGTCTATGGGACCCACAGCTTATTAATAAGCTCCTTGAGCTTATTAAGGAGTCTAATATACTTATTGGACTTACATGGACCTCAATAATACATTAGGAACCTAACGAACTTATTGGGCTTGGAGCCCATACGTAGCAAATAAGTCCATAAAGCTACCGCAATAGATGCTTAGACAGCTTATTTGTGAGCTTATGCAGCTTAATGAGTTTATTATAAACCTAGAAAAGCTAATGGACCTAAATTGGACTAGTTGGATCATGTATAAACCTTAACGAGCTCTTAATGGGCCCTAAAAGCCTTTAACGAGCTAATTGGTTATAAATAGCTGGAACAATAAAACAGATCTAGAAGTGCTTATTTAGACTAGAACTAGTTGGTCTTGTTATAAAAACCTTAATGACCCTTTAAAAACATTTCGGGATAAGGTTATTGGCTAACGAGACCTAATAAGCTCAATAAGCTCATCGAGCTTATTTCTGCTTAACAATTTTCACATGAACTTATATAAGCCAAATGAGTGCTTAGGTGTTTAAAATCTTAATTGGACCCTAAATTTGTTTAATGGACCTTAACGGGCCCAATAAGCTAAAATAAGCTCATCCGGGCTTATTTATAAGCTGACACAGCTTATGTAGCTTATTGGAGTCTAATGAAACCTATTGTCACTTGTTAGAACTTAATTGGGCTTAAAATGTAATTTTTAAAGTTAAGAGGGCTAAAAGTGTCAACTTGTAAACTTAAGGGTTAAAACTATCAAAACTGAATTTATAAAGTTTAGGGACTGTTTTGTCACTTCTGAAACTTAAGGGGCTGTTTTGAAAGTATAAGGACCTAAAGTGTAATTTTTGTAAAAGTGAAGGACCTAAAGGGGTAAATTTGGAAAACTTAAGGGGTTTAAAAGTGTAATTAATATTATTTTCATAAACATAAGGACTGTTTTTGTAAATATAGAAAAACCTAAGGGTATTTTATGAATGAAAGTGATTTTAATGAACACTTAGCGAATCGGACAAGTTATAATATTTATCGGATATTATACAAATTAAAACGCGACTTAATAATATGTATATTTATTAATAACGTTTATACGTATACTTGAACGTGTGTAATCGTATACCTTTCCAAGAGGCATCAAGTTGATACAAAGACAATAAACATGTGGAACCATCCTCACAGTGATAACAGTATATATAAACTAGCAATTTATTGTAGTTTATGCATTAAGTCGTTAGCCTAAACTTGTAGACTAAGACTGGCCGTATTTACTTAGGTATTTGACGGTGTGATTCATTTGCCATACTTGGGTATATTTTTCAATTCACAAAGGACCTACCAACTAAGGTGAGTTCATGCGCCTTGCTTTACAATTATTTAATGTTTTAATCTTTGGGGTGAGAACATGCTTTGTTTTACAAATTAGACGCAAGGGTACATTTTATACAATGATTACGTGTTTTGCCTAAGTAGCGATAACCCACTGAGCCCTTTATCATGAACTGTCAATTACTAGATTGTAAGCGCGAGTGTTATAAATAGATCTATTTGGGATTGACATCCCCGTTTGGGTGAGTAGCGCTCACTGTGCCGGTTTGCCGGACAACAAACGTATACCATGTCGGATTTGGGATGTTGCGGGTTAGAACATCATTCACGGGCATTGTTGGCAATTTATTGCATTCATTCATGTCGAGCTTCAGTGTCATGAGCTTAGGAAAACATAATTACTTTTTATGATGTATGCATCTGTTGCTTAATCATACACTTGGAAATCTTGCGGTCCTACAATTGATTTACATAAACCTATGAATTCACCAACTTTATGTTGACGTTTTAAGCATGTTTTTCTCAGGTCAATAAGGCACGAGGTGCCCAGATACATTGGGGGTCACTCTTGGAGAAAGTCAATACTAAAGATTTGGGTCGTATTACATTTTGGGAACATTTGTTATAAACCGAAATCTTTACTTATATTGTCGAACAATTTGAAGCCATGAGCTTATGTAATGAACAAGTATTTTGTTAATCCAATGTATCTTTTTAAAACGACACGTTAGTGGTCGTTCTCATATCTTGTGCTATTGATCTATGAAGTAACGCCCTCGGATATTCAATATTCCGCTGCAACCCGTATTTTTGGGGGTGTTACAGATTGGTATCTAGAGCCAAGGTTATAGAGAACCAGGTCAAAAGTTTTTGTCTGGACTATAACCATTTTTAAACACTGCATTTACAAATGGGGTTTGCACGGGACACACATACATTACTTGTTTGCAATCTAGCATATGTGCTTACATGACATACACTGTTTTAGCATTAGTAGTTTACTAAGTGCTTGCATGATTGATATACGAGTATATAAATTATATTACGTATATTACTATAAGAGTCTTAAAATTAATACTTATATAAGTTATTTTTGTTTTTACAGCAGTCATGTCTTCTGCATCATCTGCGGTTACCTACACTTCCGTCTACACCGACTCTGAGCCAGGGAGGGTATTTTGGGGAGCTGTCGGACAATGGTTCTCCACGAGTCATTGTATACGGATACAATGGACTCCCTATAAAGCCGGTATCCCCATCATTACCACCAGTACCACAGGACGAGGATGAGCGTGAGCCTATGTTCATACAGCCACATGATCCTGACTATGTGCCAGAGCCTATGTACCCTGAGTATATACCATTGGAGGATGAGCATGTGTTTCTGGCTGAGGAGCAGCCATTACCTCCTGTTGTTTCACCTACTGCTGAGTCACCAGGATATGTTGTTGAGTCGGATCCAGAAGAGGATCCAGAGGAGTATGAGGATGATGAGACAGAGGATGGTCCTGTTGACTATCCCATAGACGGGGGAGAGGATGGAGATGATGATGACGGCGATTCATCCGGGGATGACGCCGATGATGAGGATGAGGATGAGGATGAGGAGGAGGAGGAGGAGCACTTAGCTCCGGCCGACTCCGCTGTTGTTGTACCTACTGTTGAGCTTGTTTCCCCACCTGAGGGAACAGAGCCTGTTACACCACCACCCTCCACTGACATTACTACCACTGGAGCTAGGATTACTGTCCGGCTTCAGGCTTCCATATCCCTTCCACCAGAGGCAGAGGTTGAGAGACTTCTAGCCATGCCTACTCCACCACCATCACCACTTATCTCACTATCACCACCCTCTGCAGGGGAGCGCCTTGCTAGGTGCACGGCCCCATCTGTACATTCATCACCACCACCTGTGCCATCACCATTACTACCATCATCTGGGTGTCCAACCCAAATCCAAACACTCAAGATAGCCTCCACTTAGGCCCTTGTTGATGCGGTTACTACCGCATTACCATCACCTCCACTACCACCACTACCACCATCTCTATACATACCACTACCTGTTAACCGTAGGGATGATATTCCCGAGTCCGAGCGGCCACCTCGCAAGAGGTCGTGTTTGTTTTCTCTAGGCCCTAGGTATAAGGTCAGGGAGAGTTCTACTGCTAGACCTATCGGAGGTCGAGGGGTAGACTATGGGTTTGTCAGCACCGTAGATGCTAAAGCAAGACGATGGGGGATTAGAGAGGTTGGATATGGGATTAGGGATACTTAGGTGGATCTGGAAGAGGCAGTTCCTGAGATAGCACCTATGACCGTGGGAGAGGTCAATACTAGGGTTACAAAGCTTGCTAAGCTCCATGATCATGATACGCATGACTTATATGATCTACTAGAGGATGCTCAGGATAGTAGGACTCGCATATCACAGCGAATCACTATGGACTCACAGCGGGTCGACTTACTTATGGAGGATAGGATAGCTCATCAGGAGACAATACTGATTGTAGAGGAGGAGGCCTATGCTTCCTGAGAGGCTTGGGCTCATTCGGTAGGATTGAGTCAGGCAGTTCATTATGAGCTTCAGACCCACTATGAGCAGGTGTATGCACACGAGTCCTAGATCCAGGCACATCAGACACAACTATAGCTACAGGGTACTCTTATTCAGACACAGCACCAGGTACATGAGACTCGCTCCCAGATGCAGCAGACTGAGATGGCAGAGCTTCGAGAGACTAACCGTAGACATAAGGCACAGATGGTAGAGATTCTCCGAGTGATGAGAGACATGAGACGAGAGATGGGGACATGCATGCTGAGTTGTTACACTACTGCGAGAGCAGCAGAGAAGCTAACAGCCAGGACCAGATGTTAGAGTTCCAGATCACCATGATGCTTCTAGAGATGCCGATAGTCACATCTAGTGGTTTATGTCATTTTACTTTGCTAGGCAGTTGTTCAGGCATGTTAAGTATTAGGGGTTCTCCCTGCTATCATAGCCTTTAATCTTTTGTATTATATTTTTGTGTACCAAAACTATTTCATGTAAAATTTTCCAAGTTATGAATGAAATAGATGTGTTATGTTGTACTATATACCTCTCTTGTGTTGTTTTCTCATCTGTAAATTATTGTATATCTTGTCATGATCTCACGTTTTGTCTCTTGTGATTCAGACGAATCATGGCACCCGTAACAAGACGAGGACTGAATACCCCTCCTAACAACACCAACCCATACGAAAGAACCCATGACTCCAGAATCCTTCAGCTATGATTGATCAAGCTCTTCTGCGAAACTCCACCAATAGAGACGGAAGCCACAGTTCACATAGGGATAACCGAAGGAATATGCAAACTACACGCACTTGTTTCTACGCTGACTTCATGAAATGTCAACCTTTGAACTTCAAAGGAAATGAAGGCGTTGTCGGTTTAACTCGTTGGATTGAAGCATGGATTCTAGTTTTCAATTATCAGTTGTTGTGCTATGAAAATAGGTTAAAGTTTGACACCTGCACATCTGTTAGGGTCTGCTTTGAGGACTTGGAGGCAAATAGTCAGATAAAACCTTAGGTCCGCGCATATTCAATTGACTAGGAAGTGTACTCAAGAAGAAAATGACGGACAAGTATTATCCGCAGGGTAAAATCAAGAAACTAGAAATCGAGTTGTGGAACCTAAAGGTCAAAGGGACGATGTTCCAACATACACTGAACATTTCCAAGAGCTAACCCTGATATGTACCAAGTTTGTTGCTAATGAAACTGAGAAGGTTGACAAGTACATTAGTGGACTCCCTGATAACATTTATGGAAATGTGAAGTCTTCCAAACCCAAGACGTTGGATGAGACTATTGAGTTGGCCAACGACTTGATAGATCAGAAACTCCGCACCTAAGCGGAAAGACAGACTGACAACAAAAGGAAGGCAGATGATTCATCCAGAAACAACCATGGCCATCAACAACAACCCTTCAAGAGACAGAATGTCGCCAAGGTTTACAATATGGGGTCGGGTGAAAAGAAGCCGTATGGTGGATCTTTGCCCAAGTGCACCAAATGCCATTTTCAACCCAAAAAAGCCCCGTGGTACTCAGAAATGCCAGAAATGTAACAAGGTAGGGCACTTTGCCCACGACTGCAGAGGTACTGGCAACATTAATGTTGCTAATGCTCAGAGGGATAATAGGGCAGTTCCCAAGGGGAATGGTGGTTTTAAATGTGGTGCTCCAGGACATTTCAAGAGAGATTGTCCAAAATTGAAGAATAAGATGGAGGAAACGGGAATGCATAAGGCTGGGTATACGCACTTGGAAATGCAGAAAAGAATAGGAATGCTTCGAGGAACCCCGACTCCAATGTTGTCATGGGTACGTGTCGCTTTTTAAACAACCACTATGCATCTATCTTATTCGACACTGGTGCCGATAGAAGCTTTATATCCACTGCATTTAGTTCCCTGATTAACATCGCCCCAACTCCATTAGAAAATAGTTATGATGTCGAATTAGCTGATGGGAAAGTAGTCGGGATAGACACTATTATACGAGGTTGCACTTTAAATTTCTTAGACCATCCGTTCAACATAGATCTAATGCCCGTAGAACTGGGTAGTTTCGACGTCATTATCGGTATGGATTGGTTAAGAAGATGTCACGCCATGATCGTGTGCGATGAGAAACTTGTTCAAGTTCCCTATGGGAATAAAACTTTGACTTTTTGTGGCAACGAAAGTAGCGACGGGAGAGAATCTCGGTTGACAGTTATCTCATGTTTAAAAGCTCAAGAGTACATGGCTAAGGGATGCCAGGTCTTTTTGGCACATATATCCACCAAGAAAGAGGAGGACAAGTCAGAAGGAAAACAAATTAAGGACGTTCCAATCGTCCGAGACTTTCCTGAAGTGTTTCCCGAAGACTTGCCGGGTCTTCCTCCGGCTCGACCAGTGGAATTTCAGATCGATCTGATTCCAGGAGCCGCGCCCGTAGCTCGAGCACCGTATCGATTGGCTCCATCCGAAATGAAGGAATTATCGGAGCAACTACAAGAGCTTTCTGACAAAGGATTCATAAGACCTAGTTCCTCACCTTGGGGAGCCCCGGTCTTGTTTGTCAAAAAGAAGGATGGGTCATTCAGGATGTGCATTGACTACCGGCAGTTAAATAAGCTAACAGTGAAGAATCGTTATCCACTCCCAAGGATCGACGATCTATTTGATCAACTCCAAGGATCCAGCATTTATTCGAAGATAGATCTGAGATTGGAATATCACCAGCTTAGAGTACGAGAGCAAGACATTCCAAAGATGGCATTTCGAACTTGGTATGGTCATTACGAGTTCCAAGTTATGCCATTCGGACTGACAAACACACCTGCGGTATTCATTGACCTCATGAACCGAGTATGCAAGCCTTACTTGGATAAGTTCGTAATTGTCTTCATCGATGACATACTTATTTATTCAAAGGACAAGAAAGAGCATGAAGAACATCTTAAGGCCATTTTGGAATTGCTTAAGAAGGAGAAGTTGTATGCCAAGTTTTCAAAGTGTAATTTTAGGCCATTGAAGGTACAATTTCTTGGTCACGTCATTGATAGCAGAGGCATTCATGTGGATCCAGCCAAGATAGAATCTATCAAGGATTGGGCATCTCCTAAGACACCGACGGAGATCCGCCAATTTTTAGGTCTTGCTGGTTACTATCGAAGGTTTATTGAGGGATTTTTGAAGATTGCTAAATCAATGACGAAGCTTACTCAGAAAGGAATCAAATTTGACTAGGGTGAAAAGGAAGAAAACACTTTTCAGTTAATAAAGCAGAAGTTGTGCAGTGCGCCAATTCTGGCTTTACCTGAAGGAAGCGAAGATTTTGTGGTCTATTGTGATGCTTCACACAAGGGTTTAGGTGTTGTATTGATGCAGAGAGAGAAGGTGATTGCCTATGCTTCTCGACAACTAAAAATTCATGAGAAGAACTACACCACTCATGATTTAGAACTTGGATCGGTGGTGTTTGCTCTAAAGATATGGAGACATTATCTATATGGAACCAAATGCACCGTGTTCACCGACCATAAAAGTCTACAACACATTCTTGACCAAAAGGATCTCAACATGAGGCAACGCCGTTGGCTAGAATTGCTAAGTGATTATGATTGTGACATTCGTTATCACCCAGGGAAGGAAAACGTAGTGGCCGACGCATTGAGCCATAAAGAACGGATTGAGCCATTGCGGATTCGAGCCTTAGTTATGACTATTGGCTTGGATCTTCCCAAACAAATACTAAAAGCTCAGATCAAAGCCCTGAAACCAGAGAATCTTGAGAGAGAAGATGTAGGTGGTATGATCAGAAGGGATATACCCAAGGAAAAGTTGGAACCACGCGCCGATGGAACCTTATGTTTAAACGGCAGGAGTTGGTTGCCTTGCTATGGCAACTTAAGATCCGTGATTATGCACGAATCCTATAAGTCAAAATATTCTATCCATCTCGGTTCCGAAAAGATGTATCAAGACATGAAGAAGCTATATTGGTGGCCCAATATGAAAGCTGACATCGCCACCTATGTTAGCAAGTGCTTGACGTGTGCGAAGGTCAAGGCCGAACATCAGAGGCCATAAGGATTGTTAGTACAACCAGCAATACCCAAGTGGAAGTGGGATAATATCATGATGGATTTTATTACCAAGCTTCCTAAGTCGTTACAAGGTTTTGACACCATCTGGTTGATTGTGGATCCACTTACAAAATCTGCTCACTTCTTGCCAATAAGGGAGAATGATCCATTGGACAAGTTAGCAAGGTTGTACCTGAACAGGATAGTAGCAAGGCATGGAATACCTGTTTCAATCATTTGTGATCGTGATGGGAGATTCACATCAAACTTCTGGAGATCATTTCAGAAAGCTTTGGGTACATATATGAGTATGAGCATCGCGTATCATCCGAAAACCGACGGCCAGAGCGAGAGGACTATTCAAACTCTTGAGGACATGCTACGTGCTTGCGTGATTGATTTTGGAAAGGGCTGGGTTAAGCATTTGCCATTAGCTAAATTTTCGTATAACAACAGTTATCACGCTAGCATAAAGGCCGCACCTTATTAGGTACTTTATGGCCGAAAATGTCGATTACCTGTGTGATGGGCCAAAGTTGGAGAAACTCAATTGACCGGTCCAAAATGATCCAAGAAACAACAGAAAAGATTGTCCTGATCATGCAGAGAATTTAATCTGCTTAGGATCGACAAAAGAGCTACGATGATTTAAAGCGAAAGCCGATGGAGTTCGAAGTTGGGGATAGGGTTATGATCAAGGTCTCGCCTTGGAAAGGGGTTGTACGATTCGGTAAGCGGGGCAAGTTGAACCCGAGATATGTCAGACCTTTCAAGGTGTTAGCTAAGGTTGGGAAGGTTGCCTACAGGCTGGAACTTCCTCAAGAGTTGAGCAGGGTTCACCATACTTTCCATGTGTCTAATCTGAAGAAATATTACGCTGACGAACCATTAGCCATGCCGTTGGAAGGAATTCACGTTGATGATAAGCTCCAGTTTGTAGAAGAACCTGTTGAAATCATGGAACGGGAGATCAAACGATTAAAGTGATGCCGGATACCATTGATTAAGGTTCGCTGGGACTCTAGGAGAGGTCCTGAGTTCACCTGGGAACGTGAAGATTCGTTCAAACAGAAATACCTACAGCTTTTCACAAACCAGGCTTCGTCATCCACTACAAGGTCTTAATCTTTGAGGATAAAGCTCTTTTAACGGGTGTAGACTGTAACATTTCTTAATTTCAGGTCATTTTACGACTCTATTATTCTTCACTATTTATTTTAGTCCGATACGCGTTTACTTTTAATTTAACTTTTAAGCTAAATCGCGTAGACTAGAAATAATCATTCAATGTAAACGGTCACCAAATAAATTAAGGTTTACGTCAAGCAAGTGTTATGTAATTATTAAGAAGATAATTATTGACTTTGCGCATTTTATTTTTATTGGTCACGTAAAAGGCTTATGTTTCGCAATAAAATACATTTAGTCACACCCCGGAAATACCTAGACTTACTTAGACTCAAACCAATACCCACTTTTAAACCTTAAACACAAAAATAATTCAATTCTTGTGTTATCAAGCCAATATGGCCGGATATAGGTAAGCAAAAACCATAATACAAAGAATACCTACACTACATTGTACAAGATCCTTTTAATTAAGACTTGTACCATTATAATCTTAACAAGATTTTGAAAACCCTTCTTCCCTCCATAATTCTACACGTCCCATAAACAAATCAACTAGAAAATCTCATTTTATCTTCCTAAGTACATGTACATCCTAAGTTAATTAAACCTTGTACTTAATGTCTCCATCTAGCCTAATACACATTGGATATTAACCACTTTGGATCCTTTGTGCCCCCTTTGATACCCGTGGCAACAACAACATATACACCACATAAGATCTTTAAAATCCTAGTAAATCTTGTACCTTGATCATGTAATTAAGAGGTGTACTTAAGAGGTGTTAGCAAAACCATTGGAGATTAACTAAAAACCACAAAACCACACAATAGGGCACGGTTTAGGTTAGTGTAGGAACTAGGAAAGCTAACTAGATCATAAGCCTATATATACCCATCTACACTTGACATATAACACTTCTTGAAACTCATAAACCCACAAACACTCTAAGCAAACAAACCATTTTTGTTTCTTCTCTTGTTTCGGGTCATAAACCGCGACAAACACCCTCACAATTCTTATTCGAACGTAAAACTAGTGCTAGGGTCTTCATACCAAACCATAAGGGAGTACATGAGCCAAGACTTGGTTAATTGTATAAGCTTTTAAGCTTAGGTTTGCTATACGATCGTGTATACGATTTGGGTTGTCATTCTACACGTCCAAACTCGAGAACAAATCGTTAGGACCTTTGTAAGTCAAGTCCTAACTCATGTACATTCATATCTCATTTGTTTTCTTCTTATCTAGTCGTATGGGTCATAATAACTTGTGTTTAACAAGTTAACGTGAGCGTGAACATGCATGGTTCAACCCATGCATGGTACACGTACATATGAATATGTATACAAGACTTGTGTGGTGCTAGGACACGGTAAAGTATGTACAAAATGATTTAATATGGGCTAAACGTTTTTCATTTAACTTCGAGTAAGGAAACCAACGTAAATGCTATCACTTATACTTGAAATACTTAAAGTTTATACGTAAACTTTACTTAAAAACATGATGTCTTGGCTTGGGAACATATAAACTAGCGTATAGAACGAGTACATGTGATAAAATACGATTAAATAGTTGCCTAATGTGCTTAACGAAACTCTAATTAGACCCTAGAACCACTAATAAGCTTAACAGGTCACTAACAGGCCTTGTTGAGCCAAACAATCCATTATCGAACATTAAATGGGCTAAACAGCCCGTTAGCTAGGTCCCACGACTTATTTATAAGCTCACTTGAGCTTATTGAAGGGTCAAGGAACTCATATAGCTCGTTTGACTAATAATACACCATAGAAACCAAACCGGACCCTTGTTGGGCTCGACAACCCATTACCATATCCAATTCAAGTCCAATAAGCCACAATAAGCTTAAACAGCTTATTGGTGAGCTCATGCAGTTTAATAGGCCTAATGGACTTTGAAAATAGCTAATGGACCTTAGGTGAATAAGCCTAAAGGCTTAAGGGGCTTATCGAACTCTTAATGGGCCTAGAAGCCCATTAACGAGCTTATTAGCTTATTGAATAATCCATACACTAAAAATAGCTTAATAGTAATCTTAAATGCTTAATGAGACTAGAAAAATAAGTTGGATCATATATAGAACCCTAATGGACCTCCTAAAACCTTACGGGTTAAAGTTATTAGGCTCAAAATCCCAATAAGCTTAAATAAGCTCACCCGAGCTTATTTTTCAGCATTACCAGTTCCAATAAGTTTAAATGAGCTTATTGAGAGCTTGTGTGCTTTTTAAATCCTAAATGGACCCTTAGAATGCTTAATGGACCTTATCGGGTCCAAAAAGCCCAATAAGCTCGAAATAAGCTCACCGAGCTTATTTACAATTTGAAATAACTTAAATGACTTATTTGAACCTAATAAAACCTATTGCCACTTTCCAAAACTTAATTGGGCTTAAAATACAATTCTTACAAATTAGGGGACTAAAAGTGTCAAATTGCAAACTTAAGGGCTAAAACTGTCAAAATTGGATTTATAAAGTTTTAGGGGCTGTTTCTGTCATTTCTAAAACTTAAATGCTGTTTGGAACATGTAAGGACCTAAAGTGTAATTTGTGTAAAGTTGAAGGACTAAAGGTGAAAATGTGGAAACATAAAGGTTTAAAGTATAAATATTACATTTTCATAAACATAGGGACTGTTTTTGTAAATATAGAAAACCTAAGGGTATTTTACAAACAAAAGTGATTTTTATAAACACTTAACGTATCGTACAAGTTATAATATTTATCGGATATTATACAAATTGAAACACGACTTAATAAATATGAATATTTATTAATAACGCTTATACATATACTCTAGCGTGTGCAATCGTATACCTTCCCAAGAGCCATCAAGTAAAGACAAATTCAATAAACATGTGCACCACCACACAAGTGATAACAGTATATATACATAAACTAGCAATTTATTGTAGTCAATAAACATGTAAAATTAAAGTGTTTGTCTAGATATATGTTGTCTGTTTGTTTATAGATATATGACTGTTTGTTTTATATGCTGAATAAAGTGTCTGAATTGAAGAAAATTACTTTTATACCCTGAAAAACAGTTATGTAGGATTATATGTGAAAAAGTAGGAGGATAAATTTGTAAACTTATTATTTAAGTCATGGACTTAATATGGAGACCCTCTCCCTCATGGCTTTTCCTAGAAAGTCATTTATTAACTTTAAGCACAAAACAAACAAGCTTTTAATGACTTAATTAATTCACTAAATTTTCAATTAAGACTCATTAAGTCTTTATCAAACACTACCTAAGACTGGCCGTATTTACTTAGGTATTTGACGGTGTGATTCATTTGCCATACTTGGATATATTTATCATTCACAGAGGACTACCTACTCAGGTGAGTTCATAGCCCCATGTTTTACAATTATTTAAATGATTTACATCTTTGGGGTGAGAACATGCTTTGTTTTACAAATTGGACGCAAGTGTACATTTTATACAATGATTACGTGTTTGCCTAAGTAGCGATAACCCACTGAGCCCTTTATCATGAACTGTCAATTACTAGATTGTGAGCGCGAATGTTATAAATAGATCTATTTGGGATTGACATCCCCGTTTGGGTGAGTAGCGCTCACTGTGCCGGGTTGCCGGACAACAAACGTATACCATGTCGGATTTGGGATGTTGCGGGTTAGAACATCATTCACGGGCATTTATTGGCAATTTATTGCATTCATACATGTCGAGCTTCAGTGTCATGAGCTTAGGAAAACGTAATTACTTTTTATGATGTTTGCATCTGTTGCTTAATCATACACTTGGAAATCTTGTGGTCCTACTATTAATTTACATAAACCTATGAATTCACCAACTTTATGTTGATGTTTTAAGCATGTTTTCTCAGGTCAATAAGGCACGAGGTGCTCAGATACATTGGGGGTCACTTTTGGAGAAAGTCAATACTAAAGATTTGGGTCGTATTACATTTTGGGAACATTTGTTATAAACCGAAATCTTTACTTATATTGTCGAACAATTTAAAGCCATGAGCTTATGTAATGAACAAGTATTTTGTTAATCCAATGTATCTTTTTAAAACGACACGTTTAGTGGTCGTTCTCATATCTTGTGCTATTGATCTATGAAGTAACGCCCTCGGATATTCAACATTCCGCTGCTATCTAGATTTGGGGGTGTTACAGATTGGTATCTAGAGCCAAGGTTATAGAGAACCAAGTTAAAAGTTTTGTCTGGACTATAACCATTTTCAAACACTACAATTTCAAAGGGGGTTTGCATGGGACACATACATTACTTGTTTGCAATCTAGCATACATGCTTACATGACATACACTGTTTTAGCATTAGTAGTTTACTAAGTGCTTGCATGATTGATACACGCGTATATAAATTATACTATGTATATTACTCTAAGAGTATTATAAGTAATACTTATATAAGTTTATTTTACTGTTTCAGCAGTCATGTCTTCTGCATCATCTGCGGTTACCTACACTTTCGTCTACACCGACTCCGAGCCAGGGAGGGTATTTTGGGGAGCCGATGAGGATATATCTGATGGAGGTTCTCCATGAGTTATCGTATTAGGATATGATGGACTCCCTATGCAGCTGGTAGCCCCACTATCACCGAATTACATACTAGGTTCCGAGGATCCACAGACACCACCAGTACCACAGGACGAGGATGAGCGTGAGCCTATGTTCATACAATCACATGACCCTGACTACGTGCCAGAGCCTATATACCTTGAGTATATACCATTGGAGGATGAGCCTGAGTTTCTGGTTGAGGAGCAGCCATTACCTCCTGTTGATTCACCTACTGCTGAGTCACCAGGATATGTTGTTGAGTCGGATCCAGAAGAGGATACAGAGGAGTATGAGGATGATGAGACCGAGGATGGTTCGGTTGACTATCCTATAGATGGGGGAGATGATGGAGATGATGATGACGACGATTCATCTGGGGATGACGCCGATGATAATGAGGAGGAGGAGGAGGAGCACTCAGCTCTAGCCGACTCCGCTATTATTGTACCTACTGTTGAGCTTGTTTCCCCTCCCGAGGGAACAAAGCATGTTTTACCACAATCCTCCACTGACATTACTACCACTGGAGCTAGGATTACTGTCCGGCTTCAGGCTTCCATATCCCTTCCACCAGAGGCAGAGGTTGAGAGACTTCTAGCCATGCCTACTCCACCACCATCACCACTTACCTCACTATCACCACCCTCTGCAGGGGAGCGCCTTGCTAGGTGTACAACTCCATCTACACATTCGTCACCACCACACGTACCATCACTATTACCACCATCATCTGGGTGTCCAACCTAAATACAGACACTCAGGATAGCCTCCACTCAGGCCCTTGTTGATGCGGTTACTTCCGCATTACCATCACCTCCACTACCACCACTACCACCATCTCTATACATACCACCACCTGTTGACCATAGGGATGATGTTCCCAAGTCTGAGCAGCCACCTCGCAAGAGGTCGTGCTTGTTTGCTCTAGGCTCCAGGTATGAGGTCGGGGAGAGTTCTACTGCTAGACCCACCGGAGGTCGAGGGATAGACTATGGGTTTGTTAGCACTTTAGATGCTGAAGAGAGACGACGAGGGATTAGAGAGGTTGGGTATGGTATTAGGGATACTTGGGTGGATCCAGCAGAGGCAGTTCTTGAGATAGCACCTATGACCGTGGGAGAGGTCAATACTAGGGTTACAAAGCTTGCTGAGCTCCATGAGCATGATACACATAACTTATATGCTCTACTAAAGGATGCTCAGGATGGTAGGACTCGGATATCACAGCGGGTCGATATGGACTCGCAGCGGGTCGACTTACTTATGAGAGATATGATGACTCTCCAGGAGACAGTATGGATTGTGGAGGAGGAGGCCTATGCTTCCCGAGAGGCTTGGGCTCACTCGATAGGATTGAGTCAAGCGGTCCATCATGAGCTTCAGACCCACCGTGATCATGTGTATGCACACGAGTCTCAGCTCCATGCATATCAGACACAGCTACCGCTGCAGGGTACTCTTATTCAGACATAGCACCAGGTACATGAGACTCGCTCCCAGATGCAGCAGGCTGAGATGGCAGAGCTTTGAGAGACTGACCGTAAACGTAAGGGTCAGATGGTAGAGATTCTCCGAGTGATGAGGGACATGAGACGAGAGATGGGTGACATGTAGGCCGAGTTGTTAGCACTGTGAGGGCAGCAGAGAGTTAGACAACCAGCACCAGATGCCAGAGTTCCAGATCACCAGGATGCTTTTAGGGATGCTGATAGTCACATTTTGTAGTCTATGTCATTTTATTTTGATTGGCTGTTGTTCAGGCATGTTAAGTATTAGGGGTTTTCCCCGCTAGCATAGCCTTAGATCTTTGTATTGTATTTTGTGTACCAAAAACTATTTCATGTAAAATTTTCCAAGTTATGAATGAAATAGATGTGTTATGTTGTATTATATACCTCTCTTGTGTTGTTGTCTCATCTGTAAATTATTATATATCTCGTCATGATTATGACCTCACATTTTGTCTCTTGTGGTTTAGACGAATCATGGCACCTGTGACAAGACGAGGACCAAATACCTCACCTAACAACACCAACCCAAATAACATGACTCCAGAATCCATTCAAGCTATGATTGATCAAGCTCTTCAGCGAAACTCCACCAATGGAGATGGAAGCCACAGTTCGCACAGGGATAACCGAAGGAATATGCAATCTGCGCGCCCTTGTTTCTAGGTTGACTTCATGAAATGCCAACCTTTGAACTTCAAAGGGACTGAAGGCATAGTCGGTTTAACCAGGTGGATTGAAAAGATGGAGTCAATCTTTAATATCAGTGGTTGTGCTATTGAAAATCAGGTTAAGTTTGCCACCTGCACTCTGTTAGGTGCTGCTTTGACTTGGTGGAACGGTCAGTTAAGAACCTTAGGTCCCGAGACATATGCAATGACTTGGAAAGTACTCAAGAAGAAGATGAAGGACAAGTATTGTCCACAAGGTGAAATCAAGAAACTATAAATCGAGTTGTGGAACCTAAAGGTCAAAGGGAATGATGTTCCAATGTACACTGAATGTTTCCAAGAGCTAACCCAGATATGTACCAAGTTTGTTGCTAATGAAACTGAGAAGGTTGATAAGTACATCAGTGGACTTCCTGATAACATTTATGGGAATGTCAAGTCTGCCAGACCCAAGACGTTGGATGAGACTATTAAGTTGGCCAACAACTTGATGGATCAAAAACTCCACACCTATGCGGAAAGACAGTCTGACAACAAAAGGAAGGCTGATGATTCATCCAAAAACAACCATGGTCATCAACAACAACCCTTCAAGAGGCAGAATGTCGCCAAGGTCTACAATATAGGGACAGGTGAAAAGAAATCGTATGGGGGATCTTTGCCCAAGTGCACCAAGTGCCATTTTCACCACAATGGCCCGTGTACTCAGAAGTGCCATAAGTACAACAAGGTAGGGCACTTTGCCAGTGACTGCAGGAGTTCTGGTAACACAAATGTTGCTAATACTCAAAAGGGCAATGGGGCAAATCCTAAGGGAAATGGTTGTTTTGAATGTGGAACTCCAGGACATTTAAAGAGAGATTGTCCAAAGTTGAAGAATAAGGATGGGAGAAATAGGAGTGCACAAGGCTGGGTGTATGCAGTTGGGAATGCAGAGAAGAAAGGGAATGCATCGAGGGACCTGGACTCCAATGTCGTCACGGGTACGTTCCTCTTAAACAACCGCTATGCATTTATCTTATTTGGCACTGGTGCCGATAGAAGCTTTATATCTTCTGCGTTTAGTTCCCTGATTAACATCGCCCAAACTCCATTAGAAAATAGTTATGATGTGGAATTAGCTGATGGGAAAATAGTTGGGGTAGACACTATTATGCGGGGTTGCACTTTAAATTTCTTAAACCATCCGTTCAACATAGATTTAATGCCCGTAGAACTGGGTAGTTTCGACGTTGTTATAGGCATGGATTGGTTAAGAAGGTGTCAAGCCATGATCGTGTGTGATGAGAAACTTGTTAGAATCCCCTATGGGAATGAAACCTTGATTTTTTGTGGTAACGAAAGTAACGACGAGAAAGAGGAGGACAAGTCAGAAGGAAAACAACTTAAGGATGTACCAATCGTCCGAGATTTTCCTGAAGTGTTTCCCGAGGACTTGCCGGGTCTTCCTCCGGCTCGACCAGTGGAATTCTAGATCGACTTAATTCCAAGAGTCGCACCCGTAGCTCGAGTACCGTATCGACTGGCACCGTCCGAAATGAAGGAATTGTCTGAACAACTGCAAGAGCTTTCCGACAAAGACTTTATAAGACCTAGTTCCTCACCTTAGGGAGCCCCGGTCTTGTTTGTCAAAAAGAAGAATGGGTCATTCAGAATGTGCATTGACTATCGTGAGTTAAATAAGCTGATGGTGAAGAATCGTTATCCACTCCTGAGGATCGACGATTTATTCGATCAACTTTAAGAATCCAACATTTATTCAAAGATAGATTTGAGATCGGGTTATCACCAGCTGAGAGTACGAGAACAAGACATTCCAAAGACGGCATTCTAAACTCGGTATGGTCATTACGAGTTTCAGGTCATGCCATTCAGGCTAACAAACGCACCTGCGGTATTCATGGACCTCATGAACTGGGTGTGCAAGCCCTACTTGGATAAGTTCATAATTGTCTTCATCGATGACATACTTATTTATTCAAAGGACAAGGAAGAGCACGAAGAACATCTTAAGGAAATTTTAGAGTTGCTAAAGAAGGAGAAGTTGCATGCCAAGTTTTCAAAATGTGAATTTTAGATTCCGAAGGTACAATTTCTCGGTCACGTCATTGATAGCAGAGGTATTCATGTGGATCAAGCCAAGATAGAATCTATCAAAGATTGGGCATCTCCTAAGACACCGACCGAGCGGGGGGAGATCCGCTCAATTTTTAGGCTTAGAACTGGTTACTAATCCAAGGTTTATTAAAGGATTATCGAAGAGTGCCTAAATCAATGACGAAGCTTACTCCATGAAGCGGAGGAGACTAATTTGATGGAGGTGAGGATAATGAAGAAAATGCTTTCATTGAATAAAATAAGAGTTGTAACCAGGCGCCAATTCTGGCTTTAATTACCGTAAGGAAGTAAAGACTTTGTAGCCTATTGTATGCTTCAACAAGGTTTTAAGGTGCTGTATTGATGCAAAGAAAGAGAAGGTGATTCATGCTTTCTCGACAACTAAAATTTATGAGAAGCATTACACCACTCATTCCATTAGAATAGGAGATCTTGTGTTGCTCTACAAATACGGAGACATTATCTATAAGAACCAATGCACCGACTCTTACGTGTAACCTCTGCGATCAAGAGAGCACCACAAGATCATGTCCTACATTTCTCTCCCCACACACATACTACAAGACTCACCATCTAATCACTGAGAACCTACTACACAGATAGAGTCTAACGCACGCACGCTGCGGCACCATGTTCTAGTCTTAGACAGCTATACCACAATACTACTGATCATAGCGCCACACACACTCTCGACGCATACCACATACTCCTACGCAGGACAAGCGCAAACAGTCGACTGAGAGCGCACAAATCATCTATGTCACACTCGCTGTCTACATAGTAGCAACGGTCTAGAGAGCACTATTACGCAAAAACGACTCTAAGCACAATGGTTAGAAAGCTGATCAACTAACACACACATACCTGTCTCTCTCTACCACTCACTAATCACGGAGCAATACTCTAACATCTCTGAGTGAGATTCTTAGTTGATTCAATCAAAAACGGCATTCTTGAGCTGCCCTCACAGTACGTTCTCGAGTGTATATCAAGCTTGGAATAGTCTTGCCCGACGGATCTTTCAACTCAGCTCTGCAACAGTTAGCCCCACGCGCAAGCGCGTCTACGAGATCAAGGGCAGAACCACACACACTACTGTAGACACTTGTATATCCGACACCCTCTATCCAGTCACTCGCGTTGATAGGTTAGCATTGGCTCCATTTACTGGTCAATACATTCTCTCTCACGACTCCACTTGCGACAGCGCCGCCAATAGGCTCCTTGGTGGTTGACAAACACTTCCTGTACAAGCCTCATTACTATCTCACTACTCTACACACCGATCCCACACTCATTTCCTTCTCTATCCACAACACTCATGAACTCGCATTAAAGTTACCACACTCTCAGTGCTCTGTATATCAGCAGATCAGAGCACATCAACAGCTGACTCAACATCAACAAAGACAGATTCAAACAGAACATGATCACACACATATCGCTATCAGCATCCTATATTATCAGTTCGGACAACAACTCAACAAGCAACGCCTGCGGAGGAGTCTAGAGAATTTCGATTATATTTTGAGGCGCTATATTACGCTATCCACACCGAGTTGCGGCGTGTATCTCTCTTCGCGCGTGAAGTAGTCATTCATTTATACTCCAACCCTGTTGTGCTATTCACCACACTCTATCAGATTCTAGAGCGAGATCTCTCATCATTATTCGTGAGAGCTGACTATCTAGCAACTTATATACATGCATATGGTTGATCTTCTTGGCGGCGATTTTATGGGTGTGAAGCCCTTCAAGGAAATGTTAAGCTCAACATAAATGGAATTCTCTAAAAATGGGGAAAAAAAAATTCTCTCTAAAATGTACTCAAGATATAATACAAAAATCCATGAAACCAGAGCAACTCAGAGCAGCTACACGAGAGAAGCAACACAAGTCCCCCAAGATTTGCAAATGCGAACACTTTTGGTTTCATTGTAGAAAAGTGAGAGGTAGCAGATCCATTTCACGGGTTCAAGAGTGTGTTTTCTTTTCTTTAACTGCTTTTACGCCATAAAATTTAGCTCCATGTCGTAGACTAAGGATCTGCATCCATAGGCCACTATGTTTTTCAGGCTTTATTTTCTTGAACACATATATAAATGTTTAAAAATAATGCAGGGTTATTGTATAGAATTGTGCAACCTCATTTCCATTATCATAACTTAAGTGTCTTATGGAAAGAAAGAGTAACTCTAAGAATATGAAACCATGCAAATAACCCCCGCAAAGCGAAGCCAGCGGCATCCCGTCCTTGTTGTTTAATATACAGAGCGCGTTACTAAGAGATCCATAACAAGTAAATGATCTCATGAGAATTTAATGTCAAGCGCAAACACATTCATGCATTAGCAAAAGAAATACGAGGTATATGAATCATAAATATTATATATAAGGTAGATAAACTACAACTTATGTTCTCAATTAGCTTTAGATTAAGATCTCATATAAAAATGTGCGTATAAAGATGTGCGTATAAAAATGTGTGTATAAAAACGTGTTTAAATATGTGTGTATAAAAATGTGTATATAAAAATGTGTGTATAAAAACTTGTGTATAAAAACGTGTGTATAAAACGTGTATAAAAGGGTGTGTATAAAAACGTGTATAAAAATGTGTGTATAAGAACGTGTATAAAAACATGTGTATAAAAACTGTATAAAAATGTGTATATAAGACCATGTATAAAAATGTGTGTATAAAAACATGTATAAAAATGTGTATAAAATATAAAAATGTGTAAAATGCGTGTATAAAAATGAGTGTATAAAAACGTGTATAAAATATGTGTATAAAATTGTGTGTATAAAACCTGTATAAAAATGTGTGTATAAAAATGTGCGTATAAAGATGCGTGTATAAAAACGTGTATAAACACATATATAAAAACGTATAAAAAAGTAACGGAAATATTTTAATTATAAACAGCTGTTAGTATAAATGATATACAATGCAAAAGGTCAGTGGCCAAAAGCGCTAACGTGTTACTTTAAACGGAAGCCTAAGTAACGCCGGTTACACCCAAGGACGAAACTTGTAAGAATCGACAAACACAAGGAAGCTTAGTGTACTCACTTTAAAATCGAGACAAAAGATACTAGTGCGTGTAAATGAGAAAGACAAATTACTTTATTTTTGGCGGACTCTCTGTTTGTTATCAAACACTATAATGCAATAACATCCTCTCAAGCTATCCCCTTTCATTGCAACTTCATTCTCTTTCTGCGCAATTTATCGCATTCTAGCCTTGTACCAGACTCCCCCATTTTTTTTATTTTTTTTAACGTCAAAGATGGGAATAATCATATAAATAGAGTCTAGCAGACGCTACGAAACTTAAAGTACAAAAAGTCCACAAAAAGAATTACATAACAACAAAAAATGGTTAAAAATCCCGAGACTTTAAACTCGAGGGTGAATCAAAGGAGATGAAAAAAAAACTTTTCTGACCAACGAAGGCGAGACGATCGGTTTTTCACTTCGCAAAAGAAAAAACCCCCCCCCCATGCCCGGAGGCCGAGCCACACCGGATTTCACCTTCGAGGCTGGATTTTGATGAAACCCAATACAAGCTCGAGAGAAGCTGATGAAAAGAAGAAACCATCCTCAATAACCGAGCGAAGAAGCCAAAGCGAAAAAAACGTTTGGCGTACACAGCTACCCAACCAGCGAACTTTGAAACGCAGCTTTCAGAAAAAGACCAAAAGCACTCAACCATTTGCCCATTTACTGCGTGATGAAAGGGGATACATAAGCCAGCATATCAAGATAACTTCATATAGGTCCCAATATGTGAAGCCACGAAAATTGAGAGAGAGAACAAACACTCACGTTTGTGGTGTTAAATTTAAGTGTTTTAATGTTGTAATACCCTCTAAGTATCAAGTTTGTGGCAAAAAGTAAAACTAAGCAAAAACTTCAAAATGGGTGAGTTTAGGATGTTTTTGTTTTATTAGGTGAAAAAGTTCGTATTGGTTTCTGTATGGTTCTTGACTGCGTTTTGTCTCACTGGCGATTTCTTAGTTGCATTTTGTCTCTGCGTTTTGTCTGAGAATAGTACACTGTGGTTTGTCTTCCAGTGTAGTACATCAGTTGCGTTTTGTCAGTTGCGTTTTGTGTATTGCGTTTTGGTTACACCGCATGTTGCGTTTTGTGTATTGCGTTTTGTCTCAAGTTGAAGACCCTCATTGCGTTTTGACTAAGAGAAACTCTGCCCAATTATAACCTTGATTGCGTTTTGTCTCAAGGGTTGATTGCGTTTTGTCTAGGACATCTCACTGAGTTTTGTCTAATCCTCAACATTAAGATTTGTCTGAAATTCTTAACTGAGACTTGTCTAGATTTCTTGTCTGAGACTTGTGTATTGCATTTCGCAAACTTAATTAAACCAAACCAAATCACAAACAAACAACATATCACCTTTATCAACAAACAATCCTCACTTTTAACATACAATCACTAATCATTGTACCAATCCAAAGTTTATCATAATACAAGTAACCAACCATGTCCAGTAATTCAGATGATATTCAAGAGGCCGGTTCCGATACCCGCCCTCCTATGCTCGATAGGACTAATTACGAATCATGGTCACAACGAATCCGATTGTACTGTAGGGGAAAGGAAAATGGATTACAAATTCTTCTGTCGATTGATCAAGGACCATTTGAGCTTGGAACCACAAGGGATACACTCTAAACTACCCTTGAGGGAGGTGTCCTTCTTGGACCAGAAAGGCCTCGTACATATGAGGATCTCAGTGACACGGAGAAGAAACGATACGATGCAGATGTTCGTGCCACCAATATTGTGATTCAAGGATTACCCAAAGATATCTACAAGCTCATCAATCACAACATTAAAGCAAAATCAATTTGGGACAACGTCAAAATGCTTCTTGCAGGTTCTGAGCTCACAAAAGAAGACATAGAATCTCAGTTGTACGATGAGTTTGAGAGGTTCAAGATGCTTCCAGGTGAAAACATCAATGAGTACTATGTTCGCTTTCACAAGCTGGTCAATGACATGAGGAATATCAGAATGACAATGCCTAACATTCAACTGAACTCCAAGTTTGTGAACAATATGTAACCTAAATGGGATAGGTTCGTGACAGCCGTTAAACTCAACAAAGGTCTGAAAGAGACAAATCACGAACAGCTGTATGCTTACTTAAAGCAACATGAGAAGCATGCTGCATAAGATTGACTGATTATTGAAAGAATCACTCCTGCTATAAATGATCAACTTGCATTTGTGTTAACGGTCCAACCTCATGCCCAATCATCACATGTCCAGTCTCATCAATATCCTTCTTCATCAACAAACCCTCAATCACTACAATATCCACAATTCCCTGAAACATCACAAATTGATTATGGATACACCCAAACTGATGAAATACTTGACAACCTAACCAAACAAATGGCACTTCTTGCCTAATCATTCAGAGCTACACTTCCTCAGACGAACAATCAACTTCGAGCCTCTTCTAACACCTGAAATCAAGCAACCATTCAAGATGGTCGGGTTGTCATTTAGAACGTTCAAGGGCGATAGAATCAGAATCAGAATCAGAGGTATGTTGCTCGGGGAAATGGTGCTGCATGCAATGGGGGGCACAGAATAGAGCTGGGAATGCCAATGCAGGTCAAGGAAAACCGGTCAAGTGTTATAACTGTAATGGGGTTGGACATATTGCAAGGAACTGTACTCAGCCGAAGCGTCCACAGAATTCTGATTATTTCAAGGACAAAATGTTGCTAATGCAAGCCCAAGAGAATGGTGCAGTTTTAGATGAAGAGGAACTACTCTTTCTGGCTGGTGAACAGGGAAACAACTTTGATGCAGATGCGGATAATCAACCAGTCCAAGACTTAGATCTGAATGAGGACAATATTTTCCAAGCAGATGAATGTGACGATTTTGATTCAGATGTTGATGATGAACCGACTGCTCAGACTATATTTATAGCCAATTAGTTCTCAGCCGGGTCAGCAAATCCACAAGCTGGTCCATCTAATGCATCAATCTTATCTGAGGTACATACTTTGGAAAATGCTATTGATCATAGTGTTACTAATCAGGACGAACATGAGATTTATAATGAAGTACAACAGTCAAATGTTATTGACTCAACTAGTGTATATATAGGTAATAGCAATGTTATTCCATATGAACAATATGTGTCGGTCAATAATATTTCTGTTGTACCAAGTTGTGCATCTTCCACTCTAAATAATGTATGTGTATCGGCTGATAATGATGTGTTCGTTCCTCATGACCCGATAGCCAATGAACTTAAGATCTACAAGGAACAAGTTGCCATTTATGAGCAACGTGCTAAGTTTGAATTGACTGAACGTGAACAGCGAATGTATGATCAAATGCGTATGCGTATTCAAAATCATAATAAAACGGAAGAAAATCTTAAAAAGGAACTTCATTCTGTGAAGTTGCAACTTAATTCAACTATGGAAAACAATAAAATAATTGAAGGAACTGTAACAACTTTGAAACAAGAACTTAAATAGAAAGAGTCTAAATTCGTGACTGATTTTTCCAATCTGAAACACCTTAATGATAAACTGGAGAATAAGCTTCACTCACAAGATCAATCCATTCAAACTGTCCACATGATGTTAAATCCTACTCAGGTGTACGACCAAAAGACTAAAACTGCACTAGGTGCCCAAAACCCTTTTTACATCAGACAGACCAAAAAGGCCAAACCGGCACTATATGATGGTGATGAACTTCTTAAACCTCATCATGTGCCGGTAATTATTCCATCGTTTGAGGAAGAACTAGAGTTAGCAGAAGCTACTAGGAATAAACTGCATGTGAAAATGAATGACTCTGCCTGTGTGGAA
>BQNB010065013.1:4612-35096 GCA_026074375.1 Tanacetum coccineum
TAAAAAGAGCCTTATTCACTACCCCCATAGCAGCGAAATCTAAGAATTTAGGAGCTAATTTTGTAGGTGCGAAATCTAGATTAAGTGTTGCTAAAATCCAAATAGCAACAAATAAGGTCTCTAGTGTGTTACCACTATCTTTTAATTCTATTCAAAGTAGGACACTTAGTAATTACAAGAAAAACAAAATTGCAGCAAGTAGAAAGTGGCAAAAATGGTTTGAAAACCAACAATGTTTTAATTGGACACCCAAGAGCAAAACTGCTCAATCACTCCCTAGTGAAACAAAGAATCATATCCGTGTTTGTTCTACATCTAACACACTAGTTACCACTTGGAAATGGGTAGCCAAACCGTCCACTCTTCCATCTACATTTTTTCATGTGATGCAGGTGATCCAGCTTTTCCTTTGGATTGTTGATAACGAATGCTCAAAGCATATGACTAGCAATCTTCAATTGCTAAGAAATTTCATTGAGAAATTCATGGGAATAGTTCGATTCAGGAATGTTCATTTCGCTGCAATCACTGGATATGGAGATTATGTTCAAGGCAATCTCATGATATGTCATGTATACTACGTTGAAGGCCTTGGTCACAATCTATTTTCCGTCGGACAATTTTGTGATGGAGATTTAGAAGTAGCCTTTCGTTCAAACACGTGTTATGTTCAAATTTTAGAGGGTGATGATTTGCTTACCGGTTCTCATAATTCAAATCTTTACACTATCTCTATTTTTGAGATGACGACTTCTTCTCCAGTGTGCTTAATGTCTAGATCCACATCAACAAAATCTTGGTTATGACACCGCGCAGGGTTTCTTATTTGAATTCTGGTACCATTAACCAACTCACATCAAAAGACTTAGTTTATGGGCTTCCAAAATTTAAGTATAACAAAGATCACCTATGTTCAGCCTGTGAACAAGGAAAAAGCAAGAAAGCTTCACTTCCATCAAAATTAGTTCCAAGCACAGAATCCAAACTCGAACTACTTCAAATGGATTTATGTGGGCCAATGAGGGTCGCAAGTATGAATGGCAAGAAATATATTTTAGTGATTGTTGATGATTATTCTCACTACACCTGGGTATATTTTTTGCACAAAAGATGAGGCTCCAGATATGATCATCGATTTCATTAATCAAGTTCAAAGGAATCTAAAGGCTCAAATTCTGACGATACGAACTGATAATGGAACCTAATTCAAAAACAAGAAACTACAGGCATTTTATGCAAAGTTAGGTATTGTTCATAAAACTTCAATTGCTCGTACGCCTCAACAAAATGGTGTCGTTGAATGACGAAATCAAACACTAGTCGAGGCTGCTCGAACAATGCTTAACTTTTTAAAAACTCATGAATTTCTTTGGGCTGAAGTTATTGCTACTGCTTGTTTTACTCAGAATCACTCTATTTTACACATTCCGTACAATAAGACTCATTATGAGCTGATCCGAGGAAGAAAACCCAATATTCAATACTTTCATGTGTTTGGATCCATTTGTTATCTAACAAATGATCATGATGATCTTGGGAAAATGAAACCGAAGGCTGAAATTGGCATCTTTATTGGTTATTCTGAGTCATCACGAGGATTTTGTATCTATAACCGTCGAACCGAAAAGATAATGGAAACAATCCATGTCAAGTTTAATGAACTCATACCAATGGCTTCTGAATGCAACAATTCAGAACCCGGACTAAACTGCACGAATTTTCAAGATTCATCAGAAGATTCATAATCAGTACCTTCAAAAACAGACTTGGATAATTTGTTTGGTCCTCTATATGAAAAATACTATGCGACGAGTTCACCAGAAGTGTTAGTTAATTCCGCTGCTAATACTCTTAATAACAAACACACTTCTTCATCATCATTAATTGTCGTTAAAGAAGATGAAGCTCCTCAAATAGTATCCTCGTCAGCAGAACAAGTTACCACTAAACCAAACTCTCTAGTCTTGAATGAAAATGACAATGAATTAGTTCAAGAAGACGTTGCTTAATTTGATGGAAATGTGTTCTACAATCTACCTACAACTCCTGTGTTCGAAGAAGCTAAGTCATCTTCAACGTATCAGGATCCATCAGTATGCACGAGTTTCATCAAAAACATAGCTCAAATGATAAGTAGACTAAGAATCATCCAATTGAACAAGTGATTGGTGATCCCTCAAAACCTGTAATGATAAGAAATTGGCTTCAAAATGATGCAGAAGTTTGTATGTACACATTAACAGTGAGTACAATTGAACCAAAAAATATCAAGGAAGCTTTGCTTGATCACAGGTGGATTGAATCCATGCAAGATGAGCAGAACCAGTTCAAACGCCTTGATGTTTGGGAACTTGTCGAATGTCCTAATGACAGGAACATAATCGCAATGGATTTGGAAAAACAAGGCTGATGCGGAAAACACGGTTATTCGAAACAAGTCTCATTTGGTTGCCAAAGGATATGGTTAAGAGGAAGGAATCGATTTTGAGGAATCATTTGCACCTGTTGCAAGACTCGAAGCTGTTAGAATCTTTCTCACAAGAACTTTCCTATATATCAGATGGATGTTAAAATGGCATTTATGAATGGTCCACTGAAAGAGGAAGTTTTTGTTTGTCAGCCGAATGGTTTTGTAGATCCAGACTTTTCTAACCACATATATCGTCTTAAGAAAGCTCTGTACAGTCTCAAACAAGCTCCTAGAGCCTGGCATGACAAGTTTTCCTCATTTCTAATCGAACACCATTTCACAAAAGGTATTGTTGATCCGACACTGTTTACAAGAAGACATGGGGATGACATTTTATTAGTTCAAATCTATGTTGATGACATAATTTTTGGGTTAACAAAACCAGTTTTTCCAACAAGATTTGCAAAACTAATGAAAGATAATTTTGAAATGTTAATGATCGGTGAAATGAAGTTCTTTCTCAGACTTCAGATTCATCAATCACCCCGAGGAATCTTTATATGTCAATCACAATATACTATGGATCTTCTTAGGGAAAATGGAATGGAAAAATGTGATACCATTAGCAAACCAATGGCTACTGCCAAACTAGCTGCAGATTTACATGGTACCCAAGTTGATCAAACTAAATATCATAGTATGATTGGGGGACTTATGTATCTCACTGCTAGTCGACCAGACATTGCCTTTGCGACATTTGTATGTGCGCGTTATCAGGCACGCCCAACCAAAAACCACCTCAAAGAGGTTAAAAGGATCTTTCGATATCTAAATTAATATGGGTCTATGGTACTCGAAGGTTCTGGGTTTGAGCTAATTGCATCTTCAGACACAAACCATGCAGGGTGTAATGACGATTGCAAAAGTACATCTGGAGGCATTCAATTTCAGAGAGATAAGCTAGTTAGTTAGTCATAGAAAAAGCAAGATTGTACAACAATGTCAACTGCGAAAGCTGAGTACGTATCCTTATCTGCATGTTGTGCTCAAGTCATTTGGATGAGGACGCAACTGCTAGATTATGGATTTCGGTACAACAAGATTCTAATGTATTGTGACTCAAAGAGTGCAATTGCCATATCTTGCAATCTGGTACAACATTCACATATAAAACACATTAACATTCGTTATCATTTTATCAAAGAGCATGTTGAAAAAGGTATCGTTGAACTTTACTTTGTCAGGACAGAATACCAACTTGCTAATCTTTTTAAAAAAGCCATTCCAAAAGAAAGGTTTGAGTATTTAGTTCACAGGATTGGTATGCGATGTATGACTCTAAATGAGTTGGAATGTCTGGCAAAGTTATCTTCTTGAATGATTACATCAAAACATATTGCAAATAATTTAAAAAAAATACAAAATTGAAAATTTTTCAAAAACAAAATACAAAATTAAAAAATTTTCAAAAACAAAATACAAAATTTGAAAAATACAAAAACACAAAAATATAACTTAAAGATACAAACACATATCTTCTCCATTTTTATCAGTCTCGTGATATTGTATTTCTTAAAAAATAGCTCTTTAAATGTAAATTCAATGTATCATTAACTGAGGGGGAGTAAATCATTCATAAAATGATATTTCACTGCTAAAATATGTCGTTTGTAATCAAAGTTCGTTCATATACAAAGGATTTCTTCAAAAATATCTTTCAAAAATCATCAATTTTGAAAAAATTCAAGTGTGCAAAATTGCAAGAAGTAACAATCTCTTGAATAATTTCTTTAATTAGACATTTATTCGAGGTGGAGTTATAAATTTTTCAGTCAAATCATCTTCTATAAATAAAAATTGTGTTCTCAAAAAGCAAAAATAACTTCGTTTCAAACAAATTTTTTATCAAAAAGAAAAAAAAAATTCAAAAGTGGATAATTGTTCGAGGGGGAGTTATAATTTTTTTCTAAGACAAAAGCGGGAACTTAACTACAAAATAGTTCAAAAGGTTTGATGTGAAAAGTGATCTAATTCCAAGGGGGAGTTATGTAAAAAAAATTGGATAACAAAACCTTACGAAAGTAACTAAAAGGGCTAAAAGTGCAAAATGTAAAAAGATAAGTTTCATATGGATTATTAATGATTACGAAAGAAAGAAGATGGGCTAAAAATGTCAAGTTCAAAAGATACTTTCGTATGGACCAAAAGGGCTTATGTAAGTAAATTGAGGGACTGAAAATGCCAAAATTGCAAACTCATTTTGGAAAGTATAAAAGTAACAGTTTTCATACGTAACCTCCTCACTTTCATAAAACACACAAAAAGGTTTCGTAAATCCTTTGCACATATTGAGCTTTCGTAATTTAGAAAATACGATCAAAATCGTTTCAGTGATTCTCTGTTATTGAAAAACGTAAGAAAACGTGACCTATTTGTTTTTATTTGTGTTTAATTGTTGTTATTGATTGATAAAATAGGTTTCGTATAGATCTAGGGTTTCGTAAATATGAAAAGTGATTGAAACTTAAAATTGATTGAGGCAAAACATTAACATATGTCTTGAAACATGATTGGAATGATTTGATCAATGAAAAATATCATTTGAGGAGTAAGATCATTAGGTTTCGTAACCTTGATAGGTTTTGTAAATTTAAGATTTTGCTTCCAGACAAAAGAACAGTCTTAAACTGTTGAAAAAATGATAAATAAGCTGGAAAACAAGACAAATTCTTTAAGATTATCATTTTTCTAGTTAATAATTATGTTTACGAAAGTAATTTTTTCAAGTTTCGGTTTCGTAAGGGCTTATCAAATGGTTTCGTTAACAGTAATGGGCCAAATGGGTTGGTTTCGTAAATGATATTTTGGGCTTAATAAATGGGTTTCATAAGGCAAAATAGGCTTTCTAGCTTGGGTTTCGGAAAAAAATATTAATGGGCTAATTTTTTTTGAAGGATACTCAAATGGGCTTAATCGTTAGACAAAGTGGCATCTTACGAAAACAAATGATAAATTTTGTTATAAAATCATATCTTTATATTGATAAATGGATCAAATAGTCAAGATTGTGTCCAGTTTTAACCGTTTCCTAAAATTATCAGGATGATGATTGAGCAATCTACTGACCATCCAAATATTGTATATAAGAATATGCTTTGTATAACTAAATTTTTCATTTAAAATGATCAATGATTCAAAAATATGAAAAGGAAAAATGGAGCTTCAACTGTCTGTGATTATAAGTTTCTCATGTAACAACATAGGCAAAAGTTCAAAGTTTTGAAAAGATTATTTTAAAAACAAGTTCAAAATGGTTTATGACTATCTATTGTACTCAGTTGGGTAAATGGTCTAAGGCATGTCCGGTTTCGGCCGTTTTATGCGATGAACAAAATGAGAAGTGAGTGACTTAGTGTCCATCTAATTGTTGTTATATTAGTATGATTGTATAATCATAGTTTTCAAACATCTTTAGAAAACTTGTGATTTTGAAAATGTTGTCTCAATTTCTATTCAAAAGCTATGATTTTGTGTCAGAAAGTGGTACTCTTTTACTAAACAAGTTTTTTTTGAGAATATAAAGTTATACTCTTAGATTTATTAAAATGGTTGTCACAAACTTATGTTTTTGCCAAATTGGTATTTTCAAAAATCAGAGTATATCTTTATTATTCTTGAAAGAGTATCATTTCATAAATGCTTTTTGGAGAGGAAATTCAAAATAAAAAGAGAGATGAAATCCATACGGGAAAAAGCAAATCAAAGTATGCTCGAAAAAGAAATGCCAGAGCAACAAAATGAGATTAAAAGAAAAAGACGAATAAAGCGTATGGCATGTGTCCGAAAAGCAAGAATTGGCACATGAGAAAGAAAATGATCAAAATATGCTCAAAAAGAATTGACAGAGCATATAAAAACAAACATAGTGGAAAGAGACAAAAATGTTATATAAATGTGTATTACATAAACTTTATCTCATTTCACTAATCACTTCATGTCATTATACAGTATTCCACATGGCTCAACAAGTAATTCTAGCTGCTCAGCTTGTCCCAAGATACCATACCATTAGGAGATGCAACAATTATGCGGTGCTTCACAGTATTCCATGTTCTCCTGAATGCAAGATCGTTGGGAAAATCTTACTTGATCATCCATTGAGCTATGCTCCAACTGCTACTGCTGATGTCCTTGTTGTGTATCTACAACAATTCTGGAGGACAGTTAGCAAAGTGCCTGATACTAAAGACACGATCAAGTTATGTTGGATACTGAGGAATGTACCTACACACTGGATATGTTCCTAGTCACTCTTCATTTTCTAGTAGAAACTCCTAAAAATCCATTTGTCGCACCGGTAAACATTCAGACTATTGAAGCTTTCATGAACAGAGTTGGCTATCAAGGCGTGGTTGATAAAGTTATCGCCTTCTATACCAAGAATCTAGCTCAACCATGGCATATAATGTCCAAGGTGTTCTTAACAATAAGAACATCTAGACACGATCAAACAAAGAACAATATTCTTCAATTGTTTCATGTTGTGATCAACCGAACAAATGTTGATTATGTTGCTCTTTTATGGCGGGATTTCATGAACAATGGGTGTTAGAAGAAGATTCATGAATAATGTGTTTCAGAAGAAGGTCCTCGATTCATCAACGCTCATAATTGCTGATTTGATGAAGTAATTTCCTAAACGTTTCATCAAAGGATTGTTGAGGATTATCATTCCATCACGGATGATATTCCCATTGAATAGTGTTGTATACTATGAGAATGTGCTTGTACGAGGGATGCTGATTTCGGATGAATTCCTGACTAAGGAAATCCGTGCCACTGATGATTTCAAGGAGTATGAGACGATGTTTGTTGGAGTAGATGTTCTAATGAATCAACCGCAACCAGTTGTTTCTACCCAAGGAACGCATAGGTCTACACCTAGAGACATAGAACACTAACGTTTATATGCATTTAGTCCTCAGAGGAAGAAGAAGAAGCAATTGTTGGAGAATCAAGATCACCACAGAAAAAATAACCATTAGACAAAAGCATGTGGTTGAAGGTGCAAAAGATGATGATGACTATAAGGATAGGTTAGAGCCCGGGAGTCATAAGAAAAATCCAGAACATGTTGGTAATGATGATGACGAAGAGAAGGTAGATGAGCAGAAAGATGCTTAAATAGGTATTTTGGAGACTAGGGCTGAGGAGATGCATACACCAATTCCCACAACAACTAGATCCCATAGGACAATCTTATCTTCGGATAAGAATATTACTCAAGAATTGACGGATACTGTATCACTCCCAACCACAACTACATCTAAGAATCCACACTCCAAATGAAAATTTTCCAGTAAGTACAATCATCTTCTAGGTGCGCTTCGCAGGATGTGCAAACGTCAAGGGTATATGATCTAGAACATGGAACGAAAGTGCGTAACAACTAAATATTTTTGGAAGACTCACAAGAAAGTTGATCGAGTTCTTCATGAAATTCTACCGCAACTCGCTGAAAGAGCTACAGATGACTTGATTGAAAACAACTTGAAGTCATCTATTGCTACAACTATTATTGAAGATCGTGAAGCTTTTCGTTCAGAAGTACATGATCTTGTTTCTTAAGAATTTAATGCACAGTATCCTCGATTCATCAAGCTCATAATTGCTGATTTGATGAAGAAATTCCCAAACATTCCTCAAAGGATTGATGAGGATTATCATTCCATCAAGGATGATATTCCATTGGTTAGTGTGTATACTACTGGGAATGTGCTTGTACGAGGGATGCTGATTTCGGATGAATTCCTGACTAAGGAAATCCGTGCCACTGATGATTTCAAGGAGTATGAGACGATGTTTGTTGGAGTAGATGTTCTAATGAATCAACCGCAACCAGTTGTTTCTACCCAAGGAACGCATAGGTCTACACCTAGAGCCTATAGGACACCTACCATTTCTATTGCTAGTCCTCATGGGAAGAACAGGAAGCAAACTGCTGGAGAATCAAGCTCATCAAGGAAATTACACAAAATAACCATCAGAAAAAAGAAACAAAGTACTACTTCAATTCCACCTCTAGGTGATGATCGAGCAAGGGATAAAGTGGCTGAAGCAACCATTCTAAGTCTCACATTACACAAAACCGCTTTAGCTACTGAAGCTCAAGAGAATATTGCTAAAGTACAAGAGAAACTAGATGATGAGGAGATTGAAAAGATGGTTGAAGGTGACGAAGATGAAGAATCATATGCGAGTGAGTTTGCTGATTCCATGATTAATGATGATGTTGATGATTTCGGTACTAGGATAGAGCCCGGGAGTCAATAAGAATATCCGAAAAATGTTAATGATGATGATAAAGAAATTGAGACGGAGATGAAAGATGATGAGATTGAGAATGAAGAGAAAAATGATGATGTTGAGAAGACGGATGAGGTTGTTAAAGGGAAAGATAATGATGAGGGTGTGTCGGGTAGTATGGAGTTTAGGAATGAGAAGAAGCAGACACCAATTCCCATACCAACTAGATCCCCTAGGATAGATTTATCTTCTGATAAAACAATTTCTAAGGAATTGACAGCAACTGTATCACCAACAACTGCTACTACATCTAAAGATTCGTCTATATCTAAACGCAAGAAAAGATTTATTTCATACAAGACGAAGATTCTTCCAAGAAGTATTGCTGGCATGTGCTGACGACGTGGTCAAATTCGCTCACATATCAAAAAAAAAAAATTATAACTCATGAGTTCTTTATGAGCAAGATTCGAGAAGTTCTTGATCATTGCAACAATGTTGTATCTGAAATGATGTTTGCAAAAACTAATGAGATGATCAACAAGGAGATGCTACGTCTGGTTAATCTTGCAGTTAACAAGGATCATGAAGTTGATCCTATAAATGCACAAGAAATGATCTCTAAAGAATTTGCCACTCATGGACCAAAAATGATTGAAAAACTATTTCGAATGCACATGCAGAATACAACTCTCAATCTTTATCCCACAACAAGCTCATCAACTGCTAAAAAATCATCTGATGATCTTCAACATAAATTATATTTAAATATGAAGTCAAAGTCTCAAGATCAAGCAACTGATCTAGAAATATGGGAAATTTTGAAAGCTAAGTTTGAAAAGCAATAACTTTTCGCATATCACGATGAACATCACACGGATGTTGATCCTCTTGAAGGGGGAGAAACATGGCGAAAAGATATTTTGGAAGACAAAAGTAAATGACAAAAAGAAATCTTTTGTGATTGGAATACCAATTCTACCGACGATGAAGCGTTTGTAATAATCAACCCTTAGGGGGAGATTGTTAGGTTCAAGAAAAGTGTTTATTATTATATGAATTGGTCTTCGTATAGTTTTGTTTAGTTTTATAGTTTTATTAGTAATTATAATATAATAAAGTTTATCTTGGTCAAAGTTAAGTAAAGTTGACCAATGTTTGACTAAAGTTAGGAAATTAGAATAAGATTAGCAATAAGTATAAATACCCATCTAGGAGGGGTATTTATACCAGTCTTTACATTTTTGTAATTCACTTCTCCCTCCCATTTTTATTTTCCCTTTGAAATGAAAATTTAGAAAATTATGAAAAAAACTCTCTAGCTCCTCTCTTTTATTCTAACACTTTCGTATGATTACTACTATGTAAACATGACATATAACAAAAAGTCATTAAGAATTTGCACAAACCCATTATCAATAAGCACATATGTTAACTTCTCATTCCACTTTCTAAGGGCTTACTTAAGCCCATATAAAGACTTAACCAACTTGCATACTCTCTTATCATTTTTATTACAATATCCTTCTGGTATAGACATATAAACATCATCTTCTAATTCACCATATAAAAAAGCATTGTTTATATCAAGTTGAAACAATGGCCATTTATTATTAATAGCAATACTCAGAATACACCTTATAGTAACAATTTTCACAACAGGTAAAATTGTTTCCTCATAATCAATTCCTTCTCTCTGGTTAAACCCTTTAGCTACCAATCTAGCTTTAAACCTTTCAACCTCTCCATTAGCCTTATATTTAACCTTAAAAATCCATTTGGACCTTATAGGCTTTCTATTATTAGGTAAGTTAGTTATTTCCTAGGTTTTATTTCTGTTTAAAGCTTCAATCTCTTGATTCATAGCTTCTACTCATCTACTGTCTTTGACAGCATCAACATAAGTAGATGGTTCCTAAAAATCTTATTTAAACTAGTAGCAAAAACAAAGTTTTCCATACCCAGATGAGTATAGTTGACAACTTTATCAATACCATACTTAACATTCTTATTAAGAATATAACCACTATACTTAGATGGCATAGATGACTTTCTACTAGACCTCCTAACATTTTGACCCACTGCTGGTTCTAGTGACTTAAACAACTGACCAAAAATTTCAATATCTTCACCCTCATATTCATATTCATCATCACTTAAAACAGTGCCTTGTATACCCTCTGAGACTCCTGTCTCAGTTCCATACTATGTGTCCTTAGTGTCCTTCCTACTAGATGAGCTACCAGTAAGATCTGCAGTATCTGAATTATCAGTTTGCATATCAAATTGATCTTTGGCAACATCATCTTCAGTGCTGACACTAGGATTATCAGCACTGTTATCAGGTGCAGTCTTGTTACCATCTACTGCATTATCTCCCCCATCATCATAGGATTCATTAGACATAAGACTGCTATCATTCGTTTCATTGAAAAAATTTAAATCATTTACTTCATTTTCTTCAAAAACATATTCTTTAGTGAAAGAATTATTTTTAAATGGAAACACAGTTTCATAGAATTTTACATCTCTTGAAAAAATAATTTTCTTTTGATCTAGACTAAACAGCTTATATCCCTTCTTATCAAAAACATTTCAACAAAAACACACTTACCGGCTCTAGATCCAAACTTATCAGACTCATTCAACACAGTAGAAAAACACAAGCGGCCAAAGGTTTTTAAATGAAGGAGATTTGGTTCAGTTATATACACAAACTCATAAGGACTTTTACCAGACAACACAACAGTGGGTAACCTGTTAATCAAGTATGTTGCAGTTAAAATAGACTCAGACTACATGTTTAAAGGTAAGCCCCCTGAAACATGAGGGCTCTAGTAGTGTTTAACAAATGCCTATGCTTTCTTTCTACAACACCATTCTGTTGGAGTGTGCATGAATTAGAAGTTTGATGAATAATCTCATTACTTTTTACAAATATTTCAAACTTTGTATTCACAAATTCAGTACTATTATCACTTCTGAAAATTTTAACATTTTTATTAAACTGATTTTTAATCAAAGTATATAACCTCATTATGTTATCAAAAAACTTCAATTTTAATTTGCATTAAAAACACCCAAACAACTCTAGTGTAATCATCAACAACAGTAAGAAATTACTTAAAGCCTTCCCTACTTTTGACATTGTAAGGTTCCCAAACATCCAGATGAACCAGATCACCCAGATTACTAGTCTTATGATCACTTATAGGGAAATGTTCCTTAGTTTGCTTAGCCTTTTGACAAATTTCACATGGTCCAGACTTAGTTTGATTTAGGTCTTTAATTTTATTTTTCAAAACAGTTAAGACGTGATCAGAAAGGTGTCCAAGCCTATTATGCCAAATATAAGTAGACACATGACAACACTTGATATTACTATTATTAACCCTTTTACGTTCATCAAAAAAGTAAAGACCTCCTTTCTCCCTACCAGTCCTAATCAGGAACTTTCGAGTTAAAGTGGACCCAGCCAACCACCATTTGGCTCACTATTTATTTACCAAGTCAAACCTTCGACATTCGATTTGATTATTAATTACTCATACCGGTATTATATTCCGTATATTACGAAAGTTTCTATTTTTAGAATTTACTTTGTTCGTATAAATCGTTAAGTTTATGATATCTTACTGGTATTAATAATAACGTTTAGTTACTTTTATTATCCCCGACAAGTTTAGTACTAACCCGTTGACTTTTGACTTTCAAAAGTCAACGCTAGACTTTGACTATATATATATAAGTTATTAAATCTGACCCGCTCTAAATGACCCGCTATATTACATTTTCATGACTCGAACAAAGAAGATATTTTATGTAAAGCGACATTCCGGACAACTTTTTAGTTTTAGCCGAGACCCGAAACTAGACAGAAAATGACCAAATAGCCCCTGCAAGTTTCTGCAGGAACTTTGACTATTTTAATAAAACACAGACTTTGACCATGGGTTTTGACCCGTTATTACTCGATTTTAAGATCAGCGAGCCTCGCGGCAAAGTAAAACATCATTATGAGCAACTTTCGTGTTTCGCCGGAAGGTCGAAACGGACTCGAAAGTGCTCAAAACGAGCTTTCAATTTCCTGACAGCAAGCATTATTTTATACAAGTGCTGAGTTTTACAACTAAAATATATATCTCGTTTTAGCTCTAATTTCTTCGTTATTAGGAGTTAGAAGCTCCATCTTATATCAAAAAGATCGTCTAAGAAAGATTTATCATATTTTAAAGTCCAAAATCAGATTTCATGAAATCTCAATCCTCTTTTACCATTCCAAACTTTCTGCACAAAATGTACCTTTTGCAAATCACGCCAAAACTCATTTTTGACCAAAAAACTCATCTAAAATACATCTAATATGACGTATAATTTATACTTAACCCACTCAATCATTTTATAACATTGATTAACTAATCGGCGCAAGATCTAGACGATTTCATCACATGCAACCAAACATAATCAAATCAAACGACGAAACAAACGAAGTAATCATAAAAAGAATACTCACAATGCTACACGGTGCAAGATTGAAAAATAAAAGCGTCGGGTCGTCCTCCTTCGAGTCTTAGCCGCGGCTCAACCCACTCGAACCAAACCAAACCAAAACCAAATTTAAACCAAATCAATAACCAACCAACAAAACACACCCTTATATGTCTTTTGCTTGGTTCGAACCCACCACCAAACCGAACACCCCTTTGTTTCAAAAATATTCAACTTCAAACAAAACCTTGTTGCATGTTTCTTTTTATTGCTTAAATGATCAAATCATAACTTCCTAAACAATATTTATGATCTAGAAAATCAAAACACCAAGAGTGGTGGTGTTGTGTGCTCGGCCGAACCAAAAAGGAGAGGGGGAAACAAGAAAACTATTTTCTTTTACTCCTAGCATGAGCTATAACATCTTTGGGTGAGGTTTAAATGTATTTTCAAGATCAAAATCAAAAATAGAATGTGTGGGTGTGTTGTGATACTCGACCGAGCCCAGAAGAAAGGAAAAAAAAGATTTTGAGCACTATGAGTTACTTGTGTATAGAAATGGGTTTAACCAAATCTTGGAAGCAAAAATGGTAATGATTATGCATGTGTTGGCAAAATAAAATTTCAGCCGCTGGAAATCCAGGTTGATTTTATGTTTGTAGTCGTGTTCGTTCGATTATGTTTAATGTTTGGTCATGGTGTGCGTGTGTTTTTTATAGTGTTTTTAAGTGTGTGCATGAATGAGTGTAAAGTTGTGTATTGAGATAGATAATAGTGATCTTGAATGTAGGTGCAACGTGGTTACGAGAATGTTATTTTTTTATTTGTGCTGATCATAGATGATAGTTGTGATTTGTTAGGTTATGTATGTGTTGTTAAAGAGATGATTGATTTTTGTTTTTCAAGTTTTAATTGTGCATTGCATCTACTGAATGTTTTTGTATGATGTTAATGAGATCCCAACATTTAGGAGTTTTAATTTGTTCGAGTTGATTGAGGGATTAGTTTGATTATCTATTGTTATATAAAGACGATTTATGTGATTTATTTTAAAGTGTGTATGGAATGAGCTTGCATTGTTTTTATGATATGCAATAGGCGCAATGAGACTGATTCATTGTTTAGCTGATTGAGTGATAGACGCCCTAACTAAAATTTATTAGGTCATGCGTTGTTAGAGATGATGATGTTTTTGTTGAATTTTTACTGTATACCGAATGAGTGTGTGGCGTAACATCAGTGATTTCAATGTGATTTAATACTTGGGCGATTCATGTATAATAATTTTTCATATTAGTTGACAGAAGCTTGTGTTTTAAACACATATCAGACAATGTGATATTTTCATCCAAGATGATAGAAGTCATTGAGTTGTATGTGCTATTCTCATGTATCAGGTCCATCTTGAGTTGTCAATATAGTGTAGACGCAGTCACTGATTTGTATACGATAATGACAATTGAGATGTAAACAAAATTATTAACAACTTGCGATTTCTACATTTAATAGTTTATGCTCAGATTCACACTGAACTTTAAATCTTCAGATCATTTGTTTCACGACATGTATCACCTTATGAGTTTCTTATAATTTGCACACTATACTTTAAATCTTCAGAGCATCTGTTTCACGATGATCAACAAAATGCACTTGTGATTTTAGAAGTCGTGCATATGTTCGCGAGGCGTGCATATATGTTTTCGGAAGAGTGCACATTATGTAAAAAGAGTGTAACTGTTTTTAATATTTGTTCAAGGAAAGGATGACCCATTAAAGAAATGACTTTTATGATGAAGAAGATGTAATCGAAATACATTTATGTGCTTTTAGATGGCGTCACAAATTTTCTGAAGTACGTGCACAAATGTACATGAAGTCGTCCTATAATTTCTAAGGCGTGCACGCGTGTTATTCGAAATAGTGCGCACATTTTTTTAATCTCTCCACCCATCTAAAGTTAACAATATACGTTTGTATTTGAAATGAAATTTATTTGATAACAAAATTTTTGTATTGATTTGTGTTTTTGCTTTCCTTATAAAATTTAGAGATTAAATGAAAAAAATTTAATGTTATTTAATAAATTTTTGAAATAATGACGCTATTAAACCATATGTTTTACAATTGTCATTTTTAAGCAAAAAACAAATTCATGCAAAACAATTTGTAATAAAGAAAAAAAACACATATGCACTTTATTTTTTTAAACTTTTACGCAAGAAACATATATGAATTTATAATATTTAAAAAAAACATACATGCACCTCATTTTTTTGAAATATATTTGCTGAAAAAATAAAAAAATAAAAAAATTAATTCTGAAAATTTAAGGCATAAAAAAATGTTTTTTTTAAAAAAAAAATCAAAGCAAAGTGATAAAATAATTTTTACTATTTTACCCTCTTGAATTAAATAAAAGGATTTAAATATTAAAAAATTCTATTGTCCAAAGTTGGTTCTATAGGTTCTGTACAAAAAATTGGTTCTGTAAAGAACGGTAATATGTATATATATATATATATATAGTGACATTTTCTTTGCAGAACCACTTTTTTGTATAGAACCTACAGAACCACTTAAAAATGAATCTAGACCATTGGATGAATTTGATTAAAGGTTAAAGATTAAAAGTGCCAAAATTGCAATTAAACAAAAGATAAAGTTTTTTTTCAATTAAACAAAAAGCTGCAAAGGGTATTATAGGTAGTGCACTTAAATTGAATATTTAAAACTCGTCATTTATTTTGGAAACTGATTTTAGAAGGATCAGTTACTTTCTCCTTCTCTCACACTTTCCTCCCTCTAACCCTAGCCTCCACAACAAAAATCCTCTTTCTTTTTGTTCGATCTAAAAAGACAAAACATTATATGGGACTTTTCGTCATCTGTTATGATTTGGGAATTTTCGTGGATTTTTTTTATTTTGATCCGATCGCTTTCGCCGTCTAATTGTGGTTTGTGTGATAGGATTTTCAAAAAAAATATGAAAGTATGCGGTGGATCCTTTATGAAAAAAAAGCCTATTGTTAATTAAATTATTAAAAATGATGTGAATCTTGCCGTCAATTTCTTCTGATTCGAATCGCATAATTTCCATTGAGATAGATATCTACACTTCATCAAAGGTAATAAACAATTTATTAATTTATGATTGTCATTGAATTGACACAATCTTAATATCTTTTATTAACACCTGGATATACAGCGTCACACGTTGCAGCCATCTCATAATTTAGGATTTGTTTGATTTTTTTTTTTTATACACCTCAAACTGTTATCATGACATTAAATGTGAAGATTAGTGTCATACACATTTTGACATAAAAATAATAGGTTTTTTGATTATATGATACCCCTGCAATGTTTTTTTAAAGTTGACTTGTGGTTTTTGTAATAATTTGATATATTGGTTGTTGTGTGATTTATGTATTAGATTTCACGGACTATATGTTTCCATATGTGATTATAGTCCATTTGGATGTTGCGTTTTATGGTCAATATAAGATATATAAAATGGTGTGCATGTATGTTTTATGGTTGATACAAATATAGAGAAAAGTGTGCATATGTGTTTTATGGTTGATATAAAAAGGTGTACATGTGTTTATTTTAGGTATTTGAAATTAAACGAATGTGGCATATATGTTTTAATGTTATTGTTAGTAAAAGAAAGGGCGTTTTGGTTTACTAAAACGTGCTATGGATTTTTACTTAAATTTGTATTAATGCTGTGATGTTTTTTGTCTTGTTGTGTCCTATCTATTTTTTCTACATTACCGTAATGTATAATCTTTTATTTTGACAGAAAAAAATCAGGGGGGGGGGGGGGGGGTTCTTAGCAACACTACCACCTTTTATATTGAGGATGCTCATGTTATTACAAGATGCTAAAGAAAAAGACGAACCACATGTGCACAATCGTGCTAAAGATAATGGATTACATGAGAAAGTAAAGCGTGCACATATGTTCTTCGAAGAGTACACCAATGTTTTTTAATGACGTGACTATCTATTTATGTTTTTGTATTTGAATTGTATTTCATTTGATATAAAATTTTGTGTATATTATTTATGTTTTTCGTTTGTTATTAGATTAAAGGTTACATAATAAACAAGATCCATATACATATTCCAAAACTAGGAGATGCACATTATAAACATATGTGCAATTTCCATTTCAAGCAAAATAAATGTACACTAAAAACCTATGAAATTTACAATATTTAAAAAACATATATGCACCTTAATTTCTGAATAAATGTATATTGAAAAAGGTATAAAATTAAAAAAATAGTTCTGAAAATTAAGAAAATTAAAAAAACGTTTTTAAATTAAAAAAATTCAAATTTTTTTTAATTTTGTTTTACTATTATACCCGTATTGAATAGAAAAACAATTATAAACACTAAATTCCCTATTGGAGTTCAAAAGTTTTTTGTAGGATCTGACAAAAAAATAGTTGCTGTCAAAGAACGGTCCCCAATAAATATAATATATATATATATATATATATATATTAAATAATATAATTTAATATATAATATATATATAAGTTACTAAATCTGACCCGCTCTAAACGACCTGCTATATTACATTTTCATGACTCAGACAAAAAATAGATTTTATGTAAAACGACATTCCGGACAACGTTTTAGTTTTAGCCGAGACCCGAAACTCGACAGAAAATGACTAAAATGCCCCTGCAAGTTTCTGCCGATCTTGACGTATTTAATAAAAACACAGAATTTGACCATGGTTTTGACCCGTTTATTAACTCGATTTAAGGTTAGCTGATCCTCGCAGCAAAGTAAAAGACATCATTCCTGAGCATACTTTCGTGTTTCACCGGAAGGCCGAAACGGACTCGAAAGTTCTCAAAACGAGCGTTTAAATTTCTAACAGCAACCATTATTTTCTCAATATGCTGAATTTTTATACAAAAATATACATCTCGTTTTAGCTCTAGTTTCTTTGTTATTAGGAGTTAGAAGCTCCGTTTTATATCAAAACGATCGTCTAGGGAAGCTTTGTCACATTTTTATGTCCAAAATCAGATTTCATAAAATCTCGACCCTTGTTTACCGTGCTAAAGTTTCTGCATAAAATGTACCTTTTGTAAATCACGCCAAAGCTCATTTTTGACCAAAAATCTCACTTACGGCACATCTAATATGGCCTATAATTCATGTTTAACTCTCTCAGTCATTCTATAACATCAATATACTAATCAGCGCAAGATCTAATCGATTTCATCACATGCAACCACTTATATTAAATCAAACGACGAAACAAACGAAATAATTATAAAAATAATACTCACAATGCTACACGATGCAAGATTGGAAAAATAAAAGTGTCGGGTCGTTCTCCTTCGAGTCTTAGCCGCGGCTCAAGCCACTCGAACCAAACCAAACCAAAACCAAATCAATAACCAATCAACAAAACACACCCTTGTGTGTCTTTTGCTTGGTTCGAACCCACCACCAAACCGAACACCCCTTTGTTTCAAAAATATTCAACTTTAAACAAAACCTTGTTGCATGTTTATTTTTATTACTTAGATGATCAAATCATAACTTCCTAAACAGTATTTATGAGCTAGAAAAATCAAAACACCAAGAGGGGTGGTGTTGTGTGCTCGGTCGAACCAAAAAGGAAGGAAGAAAAGAGAAAACAAACTACAATTTGGCTCCTTCTTGATTTATATCATTGTTTGAGTAATACTTGAATGTATTTTTAAGATCAAAATGGAAAATGGTGAGTGTGTGTGGGTGCTTGTATCCGACCGAACCAAGGAACAAGGAGAGAAAGAAAAATAATTTTTAAAATTAGCTTTGTGTGTGAGAGTGGATGACTTATATCAAATTAAAAAGCAACTAGTAATCATGAACCTTGGAAATTAAACATAATTGAGTGTGTTGGGGTTGACAGGCGTTCGGCCTAAGCCCCTTTGCATGTAATGTTTTATTTTATTTTTATTTTTTTTCTTTTATTTACATGTAAAATACTTTGTATTTTGTATTAATTTAAAAGGTAACTTGTACTCTTTTAATTAAAACGCGAGCTTTGGCCAAGGGCAAGGAACGAAGACAACAAGGTTTACAAAATAATAAATTATGATCATAAAAATAATAACGAGATACGTCGTAGATTTTTACGATGCTCGAAACGATTAACGAATGCGCGGTCAAACGTCAACTAGCAAAACGTCAAAAATAAATATTTTAAATTTCCGTTCGTAATGAATTACGAAAATAATTATTTACGACAAATAAAATTTTAAATGTCGACGTTCGCTTTCAAAAACTCGTAAAATAATTATTATGACGTCGAACTCGCGATCGTCATACGCGTCGTGAAACTCGGGTTGTTACATTCCACCCACCTTAAGGGAGCGCCGTCCTCGGTGCTCGGCCTTACTCTCCCGTCTCATCCTTTTTCCGTGGCATGATGACTTTTCGTCATAGCACGTACTTCACACGTTCTCACTCTCTTCGACCTTTCAGAAGAGAGGTCAATCAAAACGAATGGTAATTATACCAACAATTAAAACAAAAGTTCAATCGTGTAAGCTCCCATCAAAAGAGACAAAACGTGTTGCGAAAATATATTCGACAAAACTAAATCACGTTGTTTTAACTTTCATAGTCGCGCTCATCCCAAGAGGCGATGTACGTCGTGGAATAGATCCGCTTAAAATAAATTATTACGTTGATCTAAAGAGAAATTCTCTAAAACGGATGATCGATCCAAACTTAATTGGCGATCATAAGAATACTAAAAACTGAGCGCGCTTCGCTTAGCCAAAAACCAAGAATGAACTTTCGCCGCTACTCAGAATCGAAACATACGCTGCTATCTAATAATCAAAATAGATGTCAATATCCGAAACCGACATATATCTATATCATTATCCTAAATCAAATTACACATGTCGCCCTCCCGGTCCCATTTAATAATGCCCACCGGTTGCGTAAAACATTCCGGAGTACCTACGACTCCATCACACGCATCATAACGCTAATCATGTAAAATCACACATTCATTTAAGCACATAATCGCCTAGTAGTCATTTTAAAATGACCCTATGTTTCTATCTAGCTTATCATCGCCTCGCAATAGTCATGCATGCTTTCTATAAGTTTCAGCATAATATTTGTACCTACTTACCAGGAAGCCTCAGCAATGGCCATGCTCATCATGCGGGTTCATACCTAACCGATTAGATTGCTCATTATTCCCGGCTTACCGGATGGCCAAGCCTCTTGGTAATGATCTCAACTAAATCATGGTTAGGTTTTAGCCAACCATGGTCATGCTTGTGGTTTAACAAGCCACAACCAAAAATGGTCTACCAGGCTTACGTACCTCTCAAATCAATCTTTATCTTCATTCGGTTGGACATACCTATCACTTCCGTCTTCAGCCATATCACGGAAAAATAAAAGCGACCAATACGCTTGCTACCATTCAAAAGCACATAGCACATAAGACACATAGAGCACATAATTCGGTGGTAATGATTTCCGCTAAAGCACATATCGTCAAAAGACAAATCAAAAACAAATCTAGAAAGCATCTGAATATCATGGGCTCGTTGCTCGTTTGACAAAAAATAAAAATAAAAATAAAAATTCCAACGTTCACGCATCATGACTAACAAAGCCGACTCGGTCTTATAGATGACTCAACTTATCAAATCGAGATGACCACACACATTCCTATTTCAATACCGTTCGGCTTAAGGCGTTATTTACTTTGATTGTTCCTCCAGTGATGGAAACAGACATCACCACTTGTTTAGAGTTTCTAATCTTTTCACTCTTCCATACGCACATAAAGCCGTTATGTCAAGGAGTAAGGATCACTAACCTTAAATCAGGTGTCGCTTAGTGCCTTATTCTAATACTTGATGATGTCAGGTATACTTACAACCATACTACTACTACCTTCCATTTCGGGGGAAGAAGTCTTCTTTACGGCCTTCTTGTTGATACATCAAAGGCAACATACATCCAATGTAGGAGAAGTCTTCTCCATTTCTTATCTTAAACCTCGTGACTAACCATCTCAGCTTCCACCCACCTTAGGAATCTTTACATCTCCAAGAAGATCCCTTCTCAGTGTCGGTATCAGGTTTACATCCTTGGTAGCTCAATTCTACCATTGCTTACTAGCACACCGATTACACTTGGTCTTGACACGTCTTCATAACAATTACCGATCTTAAACACTACGAACTAAGCTTCACTCCTTTCTAGACACACTCGCTCCGAGCAATACCATAGGTATTTCCTCTTCAAAATGACTCGGTCATAATGACTCGCATGAGAATCTCTCCATGCAGTCGATAAGAACATGGTTACTTGCATAAGAATCCGTAACAGGGTAAAAATATTTTCTCCTTCCGGAACTTGACCCAAACATTTATCTCAATTACCAAGCGTTTTAATGGTGACGATTTATCCGACATAGCGTGGTTCTTCCTAAATTATGCATAGTTGATCAGGTTATGCATAATTGAGGACCAAACGACATCATGTCCTTCCTCGTCAAAACGTTTCTTTTCCATACGCTACACGCGTAAATTAATTCCAAGAAAATTTTCAAAGAGTAAAAATCAAATTATTTCAAAAGAAAGAAAAGAAGATAGCACCACCTTCCATTCTTATTATTTAAAAAGAGAAATGTTTTTTTAAAAGAGGATTTGTTTGACACCACAGGGTCAGTTTATGAAATTTAGAAAACACATTTTCCATGGTTTACACAAACAGTTTATACAACGAAATTTGTACAGTTCGCGCAACGACATTTGTCCAACACACAAATTCGTTATTGCGATTCATAGTTTTAAAATTATCAATTCACAAAACATCATTAAATACAGTTTGGTCAACGTTCACAGCAAGTTTCAAAAATAATACCCACTCATGGACAATGCAAGATAGTATCATACACGTGCGAAAGATCCGCCAACCGGAATCATTCCACACTCGAGATTAGGTCAGTCTGATAACAAGAGTACCCAATATATCAACATTCATAATCATACAAACTCACAATCAAATGATAATCATGGTCTCATAACCATAGTAATAACAATACTGGGGGTAGTACAGGTACAACCAAAAATCCCCCAAAAGTTACAATCTCCGGTTCCAAGACTGATACATCCAATCATGATGATTCTAAGTTTCTAATATAGAAAACCTAACATATCCGAATAGCTGTGGTGTTTACAAAGACAAAATACACCCGGCAGCATGACCTCACTAACTGACACTAGCAGTTTAGTAGCTATACAATGGTCATAACCAAATCCAAAAATCAAAATAAAATACTAATAGGACTACTGGGGTCCTGGTGGTCTTTTCTCCAATGCTGCAATCCTCTTTTCCAATCCCAAAATACACCGCATCAGTGTGCTCTCCCGGCTGCCCATCTCAGTAACTGTAGTCTACAACTGCTGGATCTGCGTGTCTCTCTGCTGCAGATTTGCCTGCAAGGCCTGCACCTGCTGAGTCAACTCGGTAATCGTCTCATCTCTCTGGGCCGCCGTCTGCTGACCCTGCTCAACCTGAGCACTGACCTGCTCCCATCTATCCGCAGCATGAACCATCTAGGACGTCATCACCTGTATCTGTCCCTTAATAGCAAAGACCCTCGGGCCTATCTCCCCAATGGTAACACCAGCTGCTACCTCTGCATCACTCACCTGAATAACCTTCTGCACCAGCTGCCCATGCCCGTACTCTAGGTTGCCCAGACGTCCTCAATCACTACCGGAGGTATAGGTAATCCAGGTGCTGGGAGAGGAAAGGATGGTCCCTCAGCAGCAGCAGTGGATGAACCTCCAACCTCATATACACTCGGTGGTTGCACTGCTAGCATCGGAGGTGATGTGACAGGAGCCATCAGCCACTCCTCGTTCACCTCCCAGACCTCCTTCTTGTCAAATCCCTCAGAGTTATCATCCTTAAAATCGTCATCCTCGCCAAACAACGCGATCAAGTCCTCCTCCATATCTATCACCGGGGCAACCATCTGCTCCTCGGCCGCAATCATCGGCTCAGCAACCTCCTCAACCGCAGGAACGATCATCTGCTCAGCAATCTCATCAACCATTAGACCTACCATTGGCTCGTCCGCCATAACTTCAAGCTCTCCAAGTAAGTAATCATCCACGGGTTACTAGCGTATCCTGGTAACGGTCCAGGTGCGAAGAAATCGTATGCTGGGTGTGACTCCAGCTCGTCTACGGGAAAGTCGAATATGCGATCCGGCGACAAAGGTTCGCCCATGATACTACAAAAGAAAAGAAATACTTATATTAGAAACCATCATACGTATTTTTAATCATATGTAAAAATTATACTCATCACATATCAGGATGGTTTTATGACTTTGTAGTAAATGCATAAAGAAAAACTTTAAGTTTTTCGCTAGTTGCGAATACCAAGTTACGTACATATAACCATGCATCATAGAACGGATGCCGTATATATATACTTATATAATCATTACTTATACCAAGTGTACCCCACTTATTACGCACATAATATGCAATCAAATATACCACATAAGGCTTCTAAGGATCGGGAACGATGCCCGCGTGGATATCGGACAACGGTGAAAGACTCGTGAAAATTTTCCGAAAACAGTTGTAGTCCAAGTTTTGTAAAACGAATTAGTTCACTGCAACTCGTGCTCTAGCACCACTCTGTAACACCCCAAACTACGATACACAGCGGAATACAACATTTGGGGTGCTACTTCATAATACATACACACGAGTCCCAGTAAACGTTCAAAGATACGTATATAAAACACAATTTCATTTATTAGAAAGATCAGAGTTACATAGATCCCAATACTAACATAGAATTTATTTCTAAAAGTCACAACACGACTTGATTTCTAAAACGCTTATTTAGTTTATGACACTATTTCACCGAGACACCGTCCTTGATATTCGCGTTCTGTCCCATCCAGCTATCAACAGCGATTTACCTGGGATACAAGCTTAAAAACGTCAACAAAACGTTGAGTGAGTTCATAGAGTTTACACAAAAACATTCAGAACGAATAATTCGACTCAATCACATCATATAACATTGCTCGCAAGCCAAGTTATATAATTCATGTATTCCCACTAATGAGCCCATGTACCGACACTTAACACATTCATTCCGCAGAACGGAAAAATGTCCGAGAAGCATGCCCCTTCTCCCATTACTAACCACAAAATATCCGTTACAGGGTGCTCACTATTCAATTCAGGATTCATACCCCGAACAGGGTTGTCAAACCCAATAGATCTATTTAATGCATTAGCGTTCACCATCCACAAGGCAATTAACAGTAACACAGTAAGAGGCATCTACCCAATAGTGAATGGAATCATATTTATCATCAAAACACATTGCGTTCTCATTTTCAAAACAAGCAAGTATCCCCCTCACGGGTTTAAAAACATTTAAAACACTTAAAAGCGAGGCTATGAACTCACCTTGATCAAAGCCAACGATTAAATAATCGAAACAATCCACGGAAAGTCAACGAACACGATCACGACCTATAATTTATGTCGCTCGATTACTATGCCGAAAAGTATAATCAACGATGCGTTCATCGTATCAACAAAATCATATATATATATATATATATATACATATATATATACACATATATATATATATATATATATATATATATATATATATATATATATATATATATTCAGACATGTGATGAGAAATCCACTTGCGCCTTAGATCTTAAAACCCCACAATATTAGGTTACGATAGTTCTTTTTATCTATATCTCACATGGCTTAATCGAAAACTTTCTATTTAAGGAAACTTTCTATTTTTGGAAAGTTACCATTTTTAGTAAGTCTTGTTATCAATTATATTTATAATAATATTTATTCATCTCATCGAACCCTCGACTTTCAATTAATTACTTATACCGGTACTATATTCCGATTATTACAAAAGTTTCTATTTTTAGAATCTACTTCATTGGTATCAATCGTTAAGTTTAAAATATCACATTTATAATAATAGTAGCGTTTAATTACTTTTATAACATCCAACAAGTTTAGTACTAACCCGTTGACTTTCAAAAGTCAACGCTATACTTTGACTATATAGATATATATAAGTTACTAAATCTGACCCGCTCTAAACGACCAGCTATATCATGTTTTCATGACTCGGACAAAGAACAGATTTTATGTAAAACGACATTCCGGACAATTTTTTAGTTTTAGCCGAGACCCGAAACTCGACATAAAATGACCAAAATGCCCCTGCAAGTTTCTGCAGGAACTTTGACTATTTTAATAAAAACACATACTTTGACCATGGGTTTTGACCCGTTATTACTCGATTTTAAGATCAGCGAGCCTCAAAGTATAACATCATTCTGAGCAACTTTTGTGTTACGCCGGAAGGGCGAAACGGACTCGAAAGTGCTCAAAACGAGCTTTTAATTTCCTGACAGCACCCATTATTTTATACAAGTGCTGAGTTTTTACAACTAAAATATATATCTTGTTTTTGCTCTAACTTTTTTGTTATTTAGAGTTAGAAGCTTCATCTTATATCAAAACGATCGTCTAAGAAAGCTTTATCATATTTTAAAGTCCAAAATCAGATTTCATGAAATCTCGATCCTCTTTTACCGTGCCAAACTTTCTGCACAAAATGTACCTTTTGCAAATCACGCCAAAACTCATTTTTGACCAAAAAGCTCATCTAAAATACATCTAATATGACGTATAATTTATACTTAACCCACTCAATCATTTTATAACATTGATTAACTAATCGGCGCAGGATCTAGACGATTTCATCACATGCAACCACTTATATTAAATCAAACGACGAAACAAACTAAGTAATCATAAAAAGAATACGCACAATGCTACACGGAGCAAGATTGAAAAAATAAAAGTGTCGGGTCGTCCTCCTTCGAGTCTTAGCCGCGGCTCAACCCACTCGAACCAAACTAAACCAAAACCAAATTTAAACCAAATCAATAACCAACCAACAAAACACACCCTTGTGTGTCTTTTGCTTGGTTCGAACCCACCAAACCGAACACCCCTTTGTTTCAAAAATATTCAACTTCAAACAAAACCTTGTTGCGTGTTTCTTTTTATTACTTAGATGATCAAATCATAACTTCCTAAACAATATTTATGAGCTAGAAAACTCAAAACACCAAGAGTGATGGTGTTGTGTGCTCGGACGAACCAAAAAGGAGAGGGGGAAACAAGAAAACTATTTTCTTTTACTCCTAGCTTGAGCTATAACATCTTTGGGTGAGGTTTAAATGTATTTTGAAGATCAAAATTAAAAATGGAATGTGTGGGTGTGTTGTGATACTCGGCCGAGCCAAGAAGAAAGGAAAAAAAGATTTTGAGCACTATGAGTTACTTGTGTATATAAAGGGGTTTAACCAAATCTTGGAAGCAAAAATGGTAATGATTGTGCATGTGTTGGAAAATAAAAATTTTGAGCTGTGTGTGTTGGTGGCTCATAGCCGGCTGCTATGTCTAGGCATGCATAAATATTTTTTTTTCTTTTCATTTACTCATTAAATCTTGTGTAACATTTAAATAAAATGTAACTTGTACCCACTTTTAATTAAAACGCGAGCTTTGGCCAAAGACAAGGAACGAAGACAACGAAGTTCACAAATTTATAAATTATGATCATAAAAATAATAACGAGATGCGCCGTAGATTTTACGATGCTCAAAACGATTAACGAACGCGCGGTCAAATGTCGACTCGTGAAACGTCAATAATAAATATTTTAAATTTCCGTTCGTAATGAAATACGAAAATAATTATTTACGACAAATAAAAATTTAAATGTCGACGTTCGCTTACGAAAACTCGTAAATTAATTATTATGACGTCGAACTCGCGATCGTCATATGCGTCGTGAAACTCGGGTTGTTACATTTAGCCATAATGTTTTACAATACAAAAAATGAAATACAAAAGATTACAAAACTAGAGTTTCTCACAACATATTTGAGAGATGAAAAACACACAGTTAAACTAAGCTGAATGAGAAATAATGAGGAAAATAGGCATTATATAGCCTTGGAAAATAATGTTACAACTTAACCCTTGAACTCTCCTAGCCTTGACAACTTTGACCCTTTAACTTTGAATATGATAACACTTTCAGCTCCAACTATTCTTGAATGACTAAGAGACCCATGTGTTTGAGAATAAGGCTTAACTTGAACTTCTTAACACTAATCAATTATCTTGTTCCATTTAATGCAACATTTGTTTATCTAACTTAAATTGGTTTTTAGTATATTCAAGCTTTTGTGGGAGATGTAATGTATGTGTGAGTTTTGTCAGATAGATTCGAGAATAATGGGTATAGGTAGAAGAAGATAAAGTGTGAAATGACACATATATTCTTTTATTTTAGGCTGTTTGTCTATATATCTCTCTAAAGGCTCGTAATTGCATATATATTCAATCAAAAATCAAAATTATATATATATATATATATATATATATATCTTTCTAAAGGCATAAAATTGTCATTTATATTCAAATGATTAATTTACATATATTTTAATAGCAAAAAAATATCTGATAATTATTATTGATATATAAAATAACAATTATACCCTCGTTCTCATCACAAACTTAAACAATATACTTTACCTAATTTCTTCGTAACAGATGATGTGATTGCCTATATGGTGAGAAATTTGGAAATACGAGTCCTGAAACATACTATAATAAGAAGAGAATATTGCAAGTTGCTGGAATAAAGACAAGAATACAACATCTAGATTAAGCTCCTGTATAATTTCTTTTCTTGATTAAATGTCTTATCAACTAAATCGACAGAAGCTAAAAAATAGCACACTAGATTATGAGCCACCATATATCCCAAAATACTCATATTTAAGGGATTAAGGATAAGAACTCAGAAAGTAACTGAATATCCTAATTTGCTAAAGATCACAAACCTGGTGCATTGTATCACTACTATTTTAATAAGAAATTTGCAAATTTCAATAACAAACATATGGCTACTAGGAGTTGAGATCCACAAAGATCCCATATTTAGCATAGATCAAAAGACTCCATCTCTACCATCCATCTAATTTTGATCCAAGGGCTATGATTAAATAAACACTTTCTACATCAAGGGCAAATTCGGCAACTATAAATTAACTAAAATTACACACAGACCTAGTTTTTATCAAAAAAACACATACACTGCTCGACCTACCACCAACCAACACTACCGGCGATCAAAACCATAACTTTCTACAACTACTCACCACCAACCACCGATGACTAAAAACGACTACCAACCACCCACTGCCGATGAAACACTAACTGCAATAACCCTTACGATCGGTTAGCATAACGATTAACCCTAACAATTCTGAACAAATCACTGCAATAAACCCTAACAATGGATGATAATTAGTTAAACGAAGCCGATATTGTTGTTGATGATGAAAATCTTTTAATTGAGACTGAAATACAGGATGTGGATAATCTTAATGTTAAGACAGATGCAGAAGAAAATCTCATACCTGCTACAGGTAAATCACATGTGATTTTGTTTATATGTTATTGTAAGTAGTTTATAAATTTTTATATGTTGTTTTATATTAAAAATCATATGTGATTCTGCTTTAGCATACACTTTGTTTTATATTAAAATATGACTTTGAATAAAAATCACATGTGATTCTGTTTTGTATTGTGTTTGCATATGCTCTATTTTGTATTAATGAATGATTCTAAACAAAAATCACATGTGATTCTCTAACAGCTACTCAGAACACACCAAGGCCAAGTTTATACCTTCATAGTGAAACACCTGGAGGATCGGTATATCAGGAACCAAATGTTGAGAGCACTTACTTACATCTTGAGGGGAAAGTTTTTAATACGATTGAGGAATGCGTTGAATTTTATATAGTTTATGCTGAATTTGGAGGTTTTGAAGTTAAAAAATGAGGACAAAAAAACTAAAAGCGGTTTGGTAAAATCTAAGTACGTTATGTGTAACAGGGAAGGGGTTCCAAAAGAGATAAACATAAACATATTGGATCCTGAAAACAGTGATAAACAAGTTAGAAACACAAGACACCGCATAACGGGTTGTAAGGCAAGAATCAAAGTTGATTTGAATACTATTTCTGGGAAGTTCGAAATAACCAAGTTTGTTTCTAAGCACAATTACCAAATGATTCCAAAACATTATAAGCATCTAACAAAGAAACAAAGGAAGATGACTCAAGCGGAAAAGATGTTTGTTGTTAAAGCTTCAACCATGAGACTTGGTGCAACAAGGACACACTATAGGTGCTGAATCAAATGAATATCATATAAACAAATATAAAACGTAGCGAAACATGCACCTATCAACGAATCCATAGAGTCATATGATCAATCAAATAAATAACGATTATTACCTTTGCAACGTGATCGGTAGAATTAAAGAACAAAATTTTCTTATACACGATCTATCTATGAATATCCAAGTGACCAAAGTAGATCACCTCTATGAATATCAACACTACACTTCATCGTATACCTCTTGGATGCTACTCCTTAAACCCATAACCTTGGAATATACCTTGAATGAACAAGAATCAAAGTAATAGATCAATAAAACAGAAAACCCTTAATGGGTGTTATGTTTAGCCGTGTATATATAGAGAGAAAGAAAGGGAGGGTTTTTGGTAAATTATAATCAAAATTAATGAGGAGTTATCTCCTAATTAATGAGGAGTTATGTCAAAATATATTTGACCAAAAAACTTGATCTTATCCCCTTCCTAACCTATCCATAAGGCCGGCCTCATATGGGCTTCAAATGGGCCTCCCATTTGTTATCCAAGTCCAATAAACTAAGTACATTACTTAGTTATTGTGAGCCCAATATTGATCCTGAGTTACGTAGTTTATTTATATACCGTGAATACAATAAACACGCTATATACAGTGGCACCTCAGTGTATATGTGTGTGACCTTATAGGCTCACATGTGTCCAGCCATATAATTATTTATTATGACACGAGCATACTCCAACAGCTCCCACTTGCGCACGTCATAATAATCAAGTAATTATACAAGCAAAGGTTAGCGTCTAGCAATACGCCAATGCCCCTAGAAACATATGAGGATAGTTTCTTAAACATCTTATTTTAAATGGTTTAGATATCAATCATCCTTTTGCTACAGATACTATGTTGAGCATTTTGAC
>BQNB010065014.1:1069-21868 GCA_026074375.1 Tanacetum coccineum
GACCATGGTCGGCTCGCATACCGATGTGGCAGTTGTTTAAAGGACCGAGGTTTAATAATGTTGCAATAATAATAATAATAATAATAAAGCCAAATTTCGACTCCGAGGTTATCTAAAAAGGATAACCCCTAAATCATGCAAAATTAGAACCTTAATGTGGACCTTATTCTCACCATATCGTCTCTTTAGGAAAGGATTTCAAACTAATTATGGTCTAAAACGGGTTTACTTTTTATGATAATAAGGACATAATTTATTTGTCATCAATAATAATAATAAAAATCCTTAGAGGATTTAGGAATAAGGGAGCGAAAAGTAGCTATGCGTACACAATTAGCATTTATGAGTAGTGTTAGCATCTAATTTTGTATTTGACTATGATTTCGTTTTAAGCTTAGTATGGGGTTTGTGAAAAGTCAAGGATGACGAACTCCCGTTCTTAAAAGTCTTTTAGCTAATTTTTATAAAAAATTTATCTTAGTTTTTTTTATCTATTTTTTAATAAGTGGTTAAAACGGGGGCGTTTTCAAAATAAATGATTTTTGAACCTTTTAATGGACCTTTTCTGTTCTTGTTTGATTGTGAGGGGTCATAAGTTAAAGGGGGATAAAATTATTTATTCCCGGGCGTGTTTTATTTACATTGCGTGTGGAACCAGCAATGGCTTAGTGTGGGAGAATTTGATGTGTGCTTAAACACACATCTTTATAACCCCGTAAAACACTATTAATCAGACTAAAAATACTAAAATATGGATAATTATCTTGCAAATATGTTTGTTTGGTATTTTTTATGTCTTGCAGGTAAAACGGATTGAAAACAATGCAAAAACGGGAATTATCGGGCTCGATTTGATCAAGTTTGATTATTATTCAAAGCCAAGACGAAGTCATAAAATTTCCCGAGCATGCCATTGGAAAGAGCGCGAGATTTCGAGTCCAACGGTGCCTTCATTGCTTATTGGGCCGGCCCGTAACCCATTTATATGAGTCGGACCAGCTCATATATTTACTAGGCCCAATTGCATAAACCCGACCCAAGTAATCTTTAATCTGTGAAAGGTTGAAATGAAGTTTATAGATGTTGCTGACGTCACTATCACATGCTTCCTAAATAAATCATCAAATAATCACATGAGGGTGCACTATCTAATGGAAGGGAAAATCGAACATCTCTACGTGGCGAAGATTAGCATTTCAATTCAACTTGCTACAAAAGGATCCAACGAATGATAATAAATGCGTACGAGGTATGCCTTTTCAAGTAATACGTGGAGCTAATCCAATGGTATATCAAGGCTTACATTCTCTGACGATCCAGGGTTAAGAAATACTGTGCAATGATTGGCTCAAAAATCATGGTGGTGGTTATAAGGAATTTTCACAATTCACCCCTCACACCTTATAAAACCCCACACGCTCCCCTCATTTTGGGAGACATTAGGAATTAGATTTTTTTAAGTTTTCTCTACTTTAGTTTAGCTTATTCTTAATGTTTCAGCTTATTTTAATATTCTGAGCTTATTGTAATAGATTAGTGGGATATTGTTACAGCTTATTCTAGTTTTATTGAAGATTATTTGTTTTCCTATAGTGCTTATTTCTTTTCTTGTCCTCTTTTTCTAAAAGCTTATCAAAACATAAGCTAAATCTTATGGCTTATTCACTGAGCTTATTCCAACAGCTTATTTCAGATTGAGAAAGAATCTGAATAAGCTCCTTAAAAGCTTACTCAATCGATCTCTCTTCCTAAATAAGCTCGATTAAGCTTATTTAGTTTTTGTAAGCTTGTTGTTTTCTAAAAGCTTTTCTTTAGTTTTGATAAGCTTATCAGTAGCTTGTTAGATTTTGTTAGAGCTTATAACAGTTTGCTTATTCTATCGATCTAGCTTATTTGGTTGGTTAAGGTTGCGATTTAGATTTTTAGAGCTTATCTCAGTTTTGTGATATCGTTTGATGTTTGGTTTGCTTATTGTTTCTAAAATTCCTTATTGGTTGTTAGTTCTCAATAGCTTATTAGATTTGTGCTAGCTTATTCGTTGTTTCATTTGTTTTCTCTAGTTAGTTTAATATCTCGATTGCTTATTGATTTAGTTAAGAGCTTATTGGCTTATTAGGTAGTTATAGCTGATAGTTCATCTAGATTTCGTAATGCTTATTTGGTTCGGATCGTTGTAGCTTATAAGTTTCGTTCGAGCTTATTTGATTTTAATTGTGGATGCTAGTTGTTTCGTTAAACTTTTGAAATCTTTGTTTTAGCTTAAACAATTTATATCTAGCTTATCATTAATTTGGCTTATTCGGTTCTAGTTTAGCTTATTGGATGTTGTAGGTTTAGCTTAAAATTGTGAAACCCGTTCTTATATCTCGTTACACCATCTGATAGTCTAAACCCAAACTAGAAAACACAATTGGGCTTCGTTTGGTTTGTTGAATTCATCATTTGGGACTTGCTAGATTGATTGGGCCACATTTAATCCTTTGGGCCGTATCATATAGATTAGGCTACGTTTGGTATTTGGACTATAATAGATCTTGGGCCTGCGTTTTGTTTAACTGTTGGGCCATGTGGTGAAATGCAAACATGATTTGTTATAAACTGTTTCAATATAACAGTTTGTTGATTTGTGTTGTGTTTTTGGTACCGGTCAACTCATGAGGCGTGGAGCTTACGGGTTTAATAAGCTAGATAGAATTTGATTATTTTCTTTAGCTTATTAAATCGAGTGGTTATCGTTTATTTGCGGCTCTTCAATTCGGTCCTATTTTCTATCATTTTTTCAATTCATTAGTGTAGCTTAGAATAAAATGTTTAGCTTTGCTTATTTGATCGTTATGCTTAGTGAGTAGTTTTATGATTGCTTGTTAAGTGATATTGTGAATTGGGAATTAAGTGTGGATTTGAAAAAGGTTTAGTTGATTAATAATCTTCGATTATTTAGATTTGTAGTTTGAATGTCTAAAGGGCAAAATCCGGAAAAATAGTCAAACTACACATCTAGTAATTAATATCTTTTTAAGAGGTTTTTGTCAATATAAGGCAACGTTGTGAGATAACTATTTTTTCTAAAGAAAATCAATTTGTTAAGTAAAACCTTAATTCACACTTGATGAACTTTTCACGTCACTTAGCAAGCATTTTCGTCTTATAAATCTTTTTAGATCATTTTAGCCATTACTTCTTGTAAGTTTTAATTGATTAGTAATAATTTCTTAGTAATTAAAACTCTTAAAAAATTGCGATAAAAGATAGCGTCGAGCATTGTCTGCGCCCTCAAAAAACCTATAAACTGTGGTTTTTTGTCAATGTCCAGCGATGCCTCGTCTTATGGACTTCGACTGGGTTGCCGAATAGATTGAAAAGTCAAGTTATTGTGTCGCCTCGCAAGCAATTTTGCGCATCTAGCGTAGCGACGTGAATTACTACAATGTATTGCGCAGAGCGCGAGCTGATAGCAAGTACAATTCCCGTGCGCGTAAAGTTTTGTAACGATCGATTTCTTCTTTCTAACATCATCCCTTACACACACACCAACAATATCACAGAGCTACACGCGACATTTCATCTACCAAGAGAGACAATACCAATACAACACAACGATAACAAATTAACATTTTTAGTAGTCGCTCGGCTCAACTACCATATCAGTAACACAACAACCACAGACCTAACCACCTGTTTATTTAAAGAACCCTTAAAGCAAACAACATGCTATAATTAATAAGATTATACAAAAACAACACTATACGCATATTACAGCATATGTAAACAAGAGACTCCGATCCGCTATACGACTAATAACGCCTGATAACTTGTAGCGAGTGTTACCAAGCTATCATAAACACACCAATACCTCTAAAAATAATATCTATACGTGTGATGTCGTTGTTATGGGTGGTGAAAACAACTGCTTGCGCCATACACAGAATTCCCACGATAACAACATCAATGCTAATCTGAAACCGTGAATTCAGATATAAGAACACAACCCTAAAACATCGTGACAAAACAAACACAGTTTCAAGCAACTCTTGTGACCATATATCGTAATCTAAAGGATGCCATAAATCATTTATAACCACAAACTATATAAAATCAACACTTATGAGTACACATTAGATCTTAGACATATATTGTAAAGCTTAAACAAGCACATACATATGTCCAAATATCAGATAAAACACAACATGTAGCAAACAATACAAAATCAGCGCTATAAGCCCAAATATCCACAAACCTAATCACAAAGCTTCTTTAAAGGAATAATTAAAATACAAAGCCATAAGAACAACACATCTCCCTCCTATCACAAATGAAAATAAAAATTAATAAACCGCATACACCATATGATTTATACACAGCTGTCATAATATCGTCCACAAAAAAATGCGTATTTTTAGTTGAAATACACAAAACGGTTTATCTTTAAATTTATCTACAAGAATCAACTATTCTATTGACACTAATGCCTTACAGGGTAAACAAACATCGATACAGTTACAGAGCAAGTGTAAAAGGTATAAGGTTTTGAACAATTTCGAGGTTTCTGTTCCTAAGGCAGCTAAGCGACTGTGCCGATCTTATAACTTGAGAGTTATTAATTGGTCCCAAAAAAACATTTCTTTTCGAAGATCTTGGTTTTGAATATTTAAAAATGCAAAGAAAAATAAAATTAAAAACTACAACAGCAAAATAAAACATAGATTTTTACTACCTTGTACCCATAGGAGAAGAAGGTCGAAGCCGGTGCCCGTAGAAGGAGGAAACCAAGTTACATATCAACTTTACATTAATGCAATGATAACTATTTCTTTCCTAAGTGCAGCAATGTTAAACTCTTATTTTATAATGATGTCGTTTTTGGGTATCCTAATATCCAATACTGTTATATTTTGATTTGCTGCTTTAATTATTCAAAAAAAAACCCAAACCAATCAAAATACATATAGAACCATCAAAACTCAAAACCACAAACAACTAAACCAAAACACCCGCAATCTTAAAAACATTAAAATAACGAACTCCACACCAACAATAACACACCATAAAAAACAACAAACCAAAACACACAAACCAACAAACCCACCGTTTGGGAGTGAGTCCTGCGGAATATCCAGAGCATTCTATGTTTCATAATCAAAAAACCCCCAACTACCTTAACGACTTGTATAATGTTGACAATCCCACTTCTCGACATTTAAACACTATATTAGGGGCCAACTAACCAAAGGTCTACTCGCGCTTCTTAAGTACCTAATCAAGTGCATGCAGTGAAATGGACAATCCCTACAATCAAAATAGATGCCAACCTATCTCGATTAAACCTACTAGACTGGTTTTAATTGTTCACACCTACTCACTAGCTAATAATCTCTACGCTAGCCTTAGTACTACCAAAACACGAGGATCAATCAAAAAGCATATAAAGTATCCACATAAAACAATAATTAAACGAAGCAATAGATATCAATGCAATAATAATTTCATAACTAGGCTAACACATGAAGTGTTTAGCCACTCATAGAGTAAAGTACATAAATCATAATGTAATAAATGGATTAAACATAGAATTCAATACAATTACTTAAATGATAACTAATACAAATGATGGAATCAAAGTGAATTCTCCTTTGGAAAGTGGTGGTATGGAGTTGGAAAATGCCTTGGGTGAAGCGTTAATAGTCCCTCTGGAGTTGTGTGGAGTGAGAATGACGAAATCGATAGATCTAGGGCGTGTATATATAGATTTAACTTACTTACGGTGTAACCCTAAGTAAGGAGTTACGTCGTAGCCTTTTTATGCTTGAACAAATCACCAGACGTGTCATGGTTACGGCGTAACCAAAGGGATTAGTTACGTCGTAACTATCTTCTTGAACTCACGACTTCTAATTCTTCCAAAGTTACGGCGTAACCCTATCGATCTAGTTACGTCGTAGTTGTGACGTCAGTAAGATCTGCCCATACCTCGGAGTGAGTTACGGCGCACGGAGTAGTTACGTCGTAGTCTTCTAATGACTAGACTAAGTCGTCTATTACATCAACAAGGGTTACGGTGTAGCCTTTACAGGGAAACTACGCCGTAACTATGGTCTGGTCCAGCAACTTATGTAATTTTCTTCAAATCACCTTCCAGTTCTGCGTCTTTTCGTTCCAATGCTCATATTTAACCTAAGAACGAAGTATGAAGCAATTAAGTACATATTCATATAAAAACATAGAACATATGAGAATTTTATAAGGGAATTTGATACTAAAATATATGAAATATTTGATGTTATCAAATATCTCACCACTCGATTTCTACTTGCCCTAAAGTAGACCTTTTGAATCATTTCTAAAAAGATATCTCCTAAGTTATCTTGGAAGACATGAATTTAAAAATTACCTATGCTAGAAACATCAAAGTCGAACACCTCATGAAAAAGAGAATAAAATACTCATACTCTCTCTAGTTTATGTGTGTCATTTTCGGGGTGATCAACTCAATCGCTCAATCATAACATGTATTCTATCATAGGCTTGGCGAGTATACAAAACTCCACCAAATGAGCTAAGGTCAAGAAAATTCTTAAAGACAATATTAGGTGATCAAATATAATAGGCTAAGGGTGAATCAATCTTGATGCAATCTTTACCAATCATGTACTAAAGCAAAGACGACAAAACCACAAGTAAACAAGCGCCTTGTGATTGCTCATTTAATACTCAAGCACACAAAAAGTTAGGATTAAATGCAACTAAGAATGATTAAAGGAAGGAATATACATGAGATGCACATTTATAAAGGTGTAAAAATAAAAATGAACAAACAAGTAGTCTACTTTCCTCAATCTCCCCGTCACTAGTTACCGTCCATCCAGTGGCGGAGCTTGATCGCCTAGACTGGAGGGGGGGGGGGGAATTTCATGTAAAAAAGTGAAATTCTAATATAAAAGATTATCCTTATAGTCATGTATGTATAAATAACAAAGATGAGAAATAACACATTAAAACTAGTCTACAATCATAAGTTTATATTTGATTATGATTACACAACTGTATCAATTGACAACCATTTTCATCAACTCTTGGAACGTTAAAGAGATCCATGTCTACTCAAATCATTATGAATGAAACCATCTTCTAGAGAAAAAGTTAAAGAGGAGGTGAACCATTATATATTTACAAGTTCCTTTATGTTTTAAAAACTGATATCACATTACCCACGTCTACCATGTATGTTACCCACAACATAAAATATAAACTTAAATCCATGTACACATAAAAATCGCTAATTGTGACCTAAAATTTAAAGCGGGGAGGCAGTACCCTTTCTTGCCCCTTATATCCTCCGCCACTGCGTCCATCCAAAAATCCAAGTATTAAGACGCAAGAATCTTATCATCAACCATAATGAGCTAGTGTTCTATAGTATAGATCTCAAAGATACACTAACTCAACCTTCAATCCAACTTGTTGGTTTATAAACATACCAACTCTAAAACATTCTCGAACTACATACGAGGTATTCATATGTCATAAACTAAGTTGGTTTTATAATTTAACCAACACTTACAAGTTAAAATACCCTCATGCTACGTAAATTCGAATTCACATTTTTATACAATTTTGTAGCATGGAATGTCAATAATTATAAAATATATCCCCGGACATAAATTATATCGAAATTAATTATGGCAACGGGGTGTCTTTATTGATCGAAAATGTAAGTCTTCCACGAAAGTGTAATTCCTGAACCCCTCTACTCAAACAATGAACTTAGGAAACTAGCAACTCCCCGACTATGAATTATAGACTACACGATAGGCTTAGGTGAAATGGTGTAACAAAACAATACATATATGGGGTAAGAAACGAAAAAAATGGCTTAGAAGGGTTTAACTAAGGGTATCTTGCACTTATAATGAGTGCAACAAAGAGTTTTCTCATGGGAGGTTTGCAACATAAAAACACACATTTAAACACATATGGGCTTATTTGGTGTAAATCCTTCCCTGTATAAACAAGCTTACCTTCAACTAGATCTCCTCCAAAACTCTACAAAAACTCCACCTGGGCATTTAAAATGATCGAATGGCCCATAATCAATTGTAGCTTTTAGAAAAATAACGTAAAACATAAAACCTTCCCACCAGTTATCCCCAACTTAGATATCTCATAAACATAAAACCATAACGCCGGCGATGATTGACATCGATTCAAACAACTATGATCATCAAACACAAACCATAAATCAAAATCATAATTGATATGAATTGATCTTCATGAACAACACAAAACCCCAAAATATGTGTAAAAAAACCTTAACCTAATTTTGTTCATCTCATTAAGAACATCTACCACAAATCTTTTGAATAATAAACACAAATGAAAAACCCTGTTATTTTGTGCAACAAAACACCCTAATCAAATGGATAAACCTACGCAACACAAGATGAGTATGAATATGATCAATCTAAACAAATGATTCATTTCCAGGTTAGTGATGTTTGATTCATGTATTTAATCAATTTTATTTTTTGATAATCATTATGATACAGTTAATTTACATCTTGATTATTTTGTATATATATTTTTTTCTGATGATCAAGGGATTATGTATAACAGAAAATTGAAAATGCAAGGTAAATCTACTTAACAATTTTATGCTTTATGATTATAATCCAAACCATAACAAATAGCCGTAATTCAATTTTTATATAAATTATTAGCTGGACATTAGGTGTTGATACTGTTGGCGGGGTAAGGCAACCTGCTGGACATTGTGGCATCCTTGGATTTAGGCCATCATAGGTGGTTGTTTCTCATTTGGGGATCATTCCTATCGCAGTAAGTTTAGATACAGTTGGTAAGAATGTTAATCAATGTTAATTGATACATGGATCTAATAATGTTTATATCTATTGTCAAAAGTTCTTTATCATGTCATGACGGGAGACACATCCTATATATATGCTCATATTTTGTACATCTATTTTTATTTGAAATGACATTTATTTGCTGATGGAATGTCTGTTTTTGAAACTTTTGATACCTTCGAATAATTTTTTAAGAATTTACTGATTTGATATAACACCCTCATTTTGACAAATATAGCAGCGGAAGCTAATCTGGGGTATTACTTCATAGTACAACAATCATAATCATAGAAAATGACCATAAAGAGATGTTTTTTGGAAAATTTAGTTATCATTCATTTATTTATCAGAGTTTTACAAAAAGAGAGGTCCCAACATCTAGAAACATAAAGTTTGAATGATAACAGTTTAGCCATCTTCAAGTCCGTGCCACTCCATGCCATGTGATGCTCAATTACCTGAGATAAACATGCTAAAAAGATCAACACAATGGTTGAGTGAAATTCATAGGTTTATGGTAAATAGTTTGAATACAAGTTTAATAGTGGGTTACGTTGTTATACACCCATAAGTGTAATAATTGCAATGAGTACAATTATTATAGAAAATAGTATTATTGCCCTAAGCTCATGACACCGAGACCTTGAGATAATCAATAATCACAAGAAGTTGCCCCAACGGGTGCCTTTGCCAAACACCCGCATAGTGATTCAAATGAAGTGCGTTTGGTTACCAGAAAGTATAGGTACACCAACGGGGGAGTTCAGTCCCAAATAGATCAATTCACCGCATTCACGCTTACTTCGAAAAGTAATTAACGGTTCATGGTAGTGGCAAAAGTAAGGACTTAGGCAATAATATATCAAGATAGCATACAGTTGGAAAAACACTCGTATTCATGGTTTATAGCATGTATCCCCCTCGCGGGTTTATGAAAACATTAGAAGATTTAAAATGCGAGGCTATGAACTCACCTTAACAGGGAAAATCTGATTGATGGGAAAAGTATATCAAGTGAAAGTAACGGCCTCGTTCACGTAAAACCTGGAGGTAATATGTCCAAGTCTTAGTTTGAATGTTTGGTTTACAAAACTTTACAGAGTTTTACATACATATTTTGATTTAATAATTTTTTATAGGAATTATTGTATCACTGTTGGGCTATATTAATTCAGAGGTCATGCAGTATCCGTTTGAGGAGCCAGCGCCACTTTAAATCGTTAAACTCCGCGAACTCGTTCAAAAACAAATACCCCAATGGAACCCCTCACATGAAATTCCTAGTAAGTGATTGAAAAATTTTAAGTTTCTTCAAAATTCTGTCGATGATAAAAATTACGTAATGATATAACGTAATTGATTTATTCAATGCGTCGATCGATGATTATACGATAAAATGTAGCGGGTTTTAATAAAAATTCGAAAGTTCTTATTAATATTATATATATTTTTATAAATTTATATAAAAATATTATATTTAATATTTTTAAGTTTGCAAAAATAGCAATATATACCCTTGGTTTATAAATTTTTACAAGTTTAGCCTTTTATATATAAGTATTAGGTAATTTTAAAAACTTTAACTTTAAAAACTTGGCCCAAAACAGCCCCTTTAGTTATAACTTTAGGAACTGACATTTTCAGTTCCTTTGTTATAAATTTTAGAATGTTACGATATTATATACCCCTATGCATGAAAACATTTGCAAATCAACTCCAAAATTCATAATTTTGATATTTTTGAAATCCAAAAGAGTTTTGCAGGTCATGGCTTATTAGAATAAGCTAAAATAAGATGTTCTAACATAACAAAAGTTTAGAAAAAGGATTCGTTAGCTAGAAAATCAAAACGGGTCGTTTTTAGGGTTTTAACCAAAAACGCATGGGTTTGAGGATTCAAGGCTTGAACAAGAGTTCATATAGGATCTTAGGGAAGTTTCTGAATAATCTAAAAACAGATTATGAGCTTAATTGAACAAGTTTTAGGCTTACAATGAGTTAGAAATTAGAAGGGGGTTCGAATGGTGTTTTTGGGTTCGATTACGCCTGAAATGACTTTTAATGGCATCTTCCGTCTTTCTTCTTGGCTTCAAACTGATCTTGGGGCTTCTCTTGATCCTCCTTGGTCTGGTTTAGAACTCTATTTGTGTTTGTGATGAAGAATTGAGGTGTGATTGAAAGAATGGGGGTCTTGACTATTTATAGGGCTCGAAAACTTGGTGGCTAAGGGTTGTGGCTTGAAGTAAGGACCAAGGGTGCTAGGGTAATGACTAAGGGCAGCTATAGGATGATTAAGAAGGGCTGGGAGTAGGTAGCTATGCAGGTGAATGGAGTTATGGTGAATTGGTGCGACTGCCAGGGGTGACGAGGATGTTGGGTGTATTGGTAGTGCTAAGTGGTGGGTCGTAGCTTACAAGGACGTGATGGAGGTGCTTGTGTGGCTGCTAGATGACATGGTGGTGATGTAATAGTGGTGCTTAAGGTGCTTGTTTGGTTTAAAATAGGTTTAAAAAATGAAATAAGGGGGTGTACGGGTTGGTTTTTTTGTTTTGGGTTTAGGGTTTTTGGTCTTAATTCGAGTTAAGGTTAGGGTTTAGGATAGCTTAAGGTTTAGGATTAATGTTTAGAATTTAAGATTATGGTTTAGGATTAAGGTTTTTGGAAGGGTTTTGGATTTATGGTTTATGGTTTAGGTTCTAGTTGTTAGGTTTAAATGAAACTAAGGTTTTTTTGGGTTTCGTTTAGGAGTTTAGGGTTTTAGAGTAGGGTTTTTTTAGGACGATTTTTAGGTTAAGGTTAGGTTTTGGAGTCATGCATTAAGTGTTTGCACCTTGTGCTAAAGTGGTAGCAAGAAACTAAAGTGATTTAGGAGGGTAAATTGACTAGTTTGGTTTTCTTGCATAATTGTCTTGTACGTGGGATTTAGAAAGTTGTAACTTGATTTTGGAGGAAATGCATATTCTAATGTGTGCGTTGGACACTTGTCCACATGCTTGAAGGCTTGCTACATTATTTTATATGTTATAACTTTTTACCATATAATTAGGGTTTTGTTATAAAACGTTTTTAAATTTTAAAGTCTATGTTTTGATATAACGTTGTAAATGGTACGTTAAATGGATAATGTACTTGGTAAAATGATATTAATATATAGACTTGACATATTAGGATGTTTACATGATATAAACATAGATATAGATGGCATTGGTAGAGGTTGCGTGAGCTCGTTTACTTTAAAGATGCAAGTTACGTTGCATAATGAGATAAAGCAAAAATTTCCTTGTAAAAAGGTGGTATATATATAATAGATGGATATTATAGTGCATCTAATTTAATAGATGGATAATTACATTGATGAAAATTACGGGTTGTTATAGTCTCCCTCCCTTAAAAGAAATCTCGTCCCGAGATTTAGTTGGATGCCGGAGTGATGTTTGAAAACAGATGTGGATACTTGGCACGAATTTGATCTTCGCGTTCCCATGTAAATTCTGGTCCTCTTTTGGAGTTCCATCTTACTTTGACTATAGGAATACGACTTTGTTTTAGTTGCTTGACTTCTCGATCCATAATCTCCACTGGTTCTTCCACAAAGTTGAGTTTGTCATCAAGCCGAAGCTCTTTCATTGGAATGACAAGGGATTCGTCAGATAAGCATTTCTTTAGATTAGAAACGTGGAAGGTATTGTGGACATTTCTGAGTTCTTCAGGAAGTTCAAGTTTATATGCCACTGGGCCAATCCGTTCAAGGATTTTGAAAGGTCCAATGTACCGGGGATTAAGCTTTCCTCGTTTTCCGAATCGGATGACACCTTTACGAGGTGACACTTTTAACATAACACGATCTCCAACTTGAAATTCTAAAGGCTTTCGCCTTACATTGGCATAACTTCTCTGTCGGTCTCTTGCAGCTTGCAAGCGTTGTCGAATTTGCACTATCTTTTCAGTGGTTTCATGGATTATTTCTGGTCCCGTAAGTTGAACATCTCCAACTTCAGCCCAGCAAACAGGTGATCTGCACTTTCGACCATAAAGTGCCTCAAATGGTGCTGCCTTAATACTGGCATGGTAACTGTTATTGTAAGAAAATTCTACTAATGGTAAGTGTTTTTCCCATCCTTTTCCAAAATCTATAACACAGGCTCAAAGCATGTCTTCAAGTGTTTGGATGGTCCTTTCACTTTGCCCATCAGTTTCGGGATGATATGCCATACTCATGTCTAATTGAGTACCTAAAGCACTTTGTAATGATTGCCAGAATCTGGACATGAAATGACTGTCACGATCCGAGATGATAGATATTGGCACTCCATGCCGGGAGACTATTTCCTTTATGTACAATCTTGTAAGGGTTTCCATACTATCTGTCTCTCGGGTAGGGATGAAATGTGCGGATTTGGTAAGGCGATCGACAATGACCCAGATTGTGTCATGTCCGTTTGATGTTTTGGGTAGTTTTGTGATGAAATCCATCGTTATTCTTTCCCACTTCATATAGGAATCTCCGGTTGTACCAGTAAGCTGGATGGCTTCTGACATTCTGCCTTAACTTTAGAACATGTCAAACATTTGCCAACATATTCAGCGATGATTGCCTTCATGTTAGGCCACCAATAGGGTTTCTTTAGATCCTGATACATCTTGTCAGAACCTGGGTGAATGGAATACTTCAGTTTATAGGACTCATGCATGATCAAGTCTCTCAGATTACCAAAGAGTGGTAACCAGCTTCTGTTTTTAATACAACGAGTTCCATCAGGACGTATTTCAAATGCTTTATCCATTCCTCGTAAGTTTTCATCCTTGATGTTTTCTTCCTTGATTGCCTCAGTTTGAGCTTTGTGAATTTGTGATTGTAATTTTGGATGAATGGTCATAACTAATGATCTAACTCGGAGTGGTTTGATTCGTTCCTTCCGGCTTAAGGCATCTACTACGACATTTGCCTTTCCAGGATGGTAGCGAATTTCATAATCGTAATTTGCAAGCAATTCTAGCCAACGGCGTTGTCTCATGTTCAACTCTTTCTATCAAGGATATGCTGAAGACTTTTATAATCAGTGAACACAGTACATTTTGTGCCATACATATAGTGTCTCTAAATTTTAAGAGCGAACACTACTGCTCCTAATTCGAGATCATGAGTGGTATAGTTTTCTTCATTAGGCTTAAGTTGTTGGGATGCATATATAATAACCTTCTCTCTTTGCATTAACACCGCTCCTAGACCTTGATGGGATACATCACAGTAAACAACAAAATAATCATTTCCTTCTGGTAATGCTAAGATTGGAGCTTCACATAGCATCTATTTTAGTAGTTGAAAAGCTGACTCTTGGTCTTTTCCCCAGATATACTTCTTGTTTTTCTGGGTTAATTCAGTCAAAGACTTTGCAATCTTCGAGAAATCTTTGATAAATCTCCGATAATAGCCGACAAGTCCTAAGAATTGACGTATTTCTGTGGGTGTAGTAGGAGATGCCTAATTCTTAACTGCTTCAATCTTGGCGGGGTCAACATGAAGTCCTTGACTATCAATTAAGTGTCCAAGAAATTGCACGATACGAATCCAGAAATCACACTTGGAGAACTTGGCATACAACTTCTCTTTCTTGAGTAATTCTAGGATTATTCTCAGATGATTTGCGTGCTCTTCTTTGTTACGGGAGTAGATAAGAATATCATCGATGAACACTATTATGAATTTATCCCAAGATGTTTAACACACGATTCATGAGATCCTGAATATAACAGGTGTGTTAGTTAAACCAAATGGCATCACTTGAAATTCATAATGTCCGTATCTTGTTCTGAAAGCAGTCTTGGGAATATCTTCATCCCTTACTCTCAGTTGATGATAGCCTGATCTTAAGTCAATCTTGGAGTAAACACTCAAACTTTAAAGTTGGTCAAATAAGTCATCAATCCTAGGTAATGGGTAACGATTCTTTACGGTAAGTTTATTCAACTCTCGGTAATCGATACATATTCTAAAAGATCCATCTTTCTTTTTGACAAACAAGACATGAGCTCCCCAAGGCAAAGTACTTGGTCGAATAAAACCTCGATCTGATAACTCTTGAAGTTGATTAGATAGTTCTTGCATTTCTGAAGGAGCTAATCTATAGGGTGCTCGAGCTATAGGTGTTGTTCCTGGAATTAAATCAATTTGGAATTCTACTTGGCAAACAGGAGGAAGGCCAGGTAGATCTTCAGGAAAAACTTCTGGGAATTCCCTGACTACTAGGATATCTTCTAGTCGTTTCTCATCTGCTTCTTTTCCATTACTTGGATTATGAAAACTTGACAACCTCGGGATATATATCTTTTAGTTTTTATATAGGATATGAGATTTAGTCAGGTTTTACTTTGGTCACCTCGAATGATTAAAGTTTCTCCATTGATGGGGATGTGGACGACTTTCTCGTCATAGATAATTCTAGTATGATACTTGGATAACCAATCCGTACCAATGACGACATCAAAACTACCGAGTTTGATTGACATAAGATCAATTTCGAAAGTTTGGTTTAACAAAGTCAGGGTGCAACCCTGAATAATAGTGTTTGTGCTTACTAGGTTTCCGTTAGCTATTTCGATATTGTAAAAGGTATCTATTATAATGGGTGGAATATTTAGCATAGAGGCAAGAGATATGGATATGAAGCTTTTATCAGCTCCAAAATCAAATAATACTCTAGCTAGATGTTGGTTTAGAAGGAACATACCCGTGACTACGTTCAGGTCTTGGTGAGCATTCCTATCCCTCAGCATGTAGGCTCTTCCCTGGGCATTGTTGGTGGTGGTCTTTCAGCACTAATTTACCTAATGCCCTTTCTCTCCACAGGCATGACAAGTAACTGTTACTGGTAGCAGGTTACTGGTAGCATGTCCTATGTGATGTAGAGTGCATTTCTTACACAAGGGACGGTTTCCAGTATACCTATTATTTTCAGTTGCGGTGGCAGCATAAGCCCTGAAGGGTTCATGTCTTCTATTCTATTGTGGTTGGTGATTATTGTAGAGGTTGTTGGTGTTAGTGTTATGGTAGTTGTTGTTGTTGAAAGTTCTTCTGTCGTCAAACTTTCGTTTGTGATCACTTGATACTTGCACTGGAGCGTGCTTTGTTACCTGGTCTATTAGCCTCTAGGCTATGTTAATGGCTTCCTCTAGAGTTTGAGTTTTAGAGGCGGTAACATTCCCTTTAATACTTCGAGGCAATCCCCCGATGAAAACTTCCATCATTTTCTCAGAATCTGACACCATAGTTGGACACAAGGTTGCCAATTCCTAGAATCTTCTCACATATGTCTTGAGATCATTCCCCTTCACAGTCAGATGGTAAAATTCGTCTTCCATCTTCTGGACCTCAGTTCGGGGACAGTACTTCTTTATCAAAAGCTTCTTGAAATCAATCCAGGTAATCTTGTAAGCTTCTATCCTAATAGGTTGGGCAAAATAATTCCACCAGGATAAAGCTTCTTCAGTTAAAGTACCAGTGGCAAACTTCACCTTGCAGTCTTCGGTACAGTTGCTACTAGAAAACACTGATTTTTTTTCACTCAAACCAGCGGATAAGACCAACAGCGCCTTCCGTACCTTTGAAGTTGATAGGTTGGCAGCTCATAAACTCTTTATAGCTACACTATCTTGCTGCAGGATCTTCTCTTGGTCTGGTGGTATTATCAGTATTTGCCATATTAGCGGCTTGTGCTTCCAAAGCTGTGGAAACACTATCAGCAACTAGTTTCTTGACGGCAGCCTAAGTCATGGCTGGTTCTTCAAATGTTGATTTCCTTTTGGGAGGCATTCTATCAACATAAGACAACACGTAATAAGAATGATATCACAAGTCTTAAAATGCAATGCTTATTTTTAAAGTTTAAGCATTTTTAGCAATAGTGATATTGAAATCATAGATACTTATTTGATATGGATTCTAACAAGCATCTAACTTATTAGTTTATTTTCTGGGAGTCATGGTAAGATTCATAATGATGAAGACGGAGATGTAATATAGGACACATGATGAATATAAAACGGGATCACCATTGTGTTATATCATGAACAACTTGCCTTTGTAATGTACATAGTCAAAATTTAACAAGTGTTGTTATTTATACCACACATCCTGTAGCTAGGTTCTAACAAAAGCTATAACTAGTATCTAATTTAGTAGCCCGATGGTCCTTCCTGGCTGTTCTTGTGTTCATAGATTGCATTCAGAAGACTTTTCTTATCTGCTTGGTGACGAACCTGGATATCTTTGATGATTTGTTCTAGATTAGCAATCCTAAAGCGAGCCAAAGAAATCTTGCTGTTATTTCCCAATTGCTTTCTTTGGAGTTTAGCAATTTGAGCACGAGCCTTTTGGAGTTCAGCTTCCAGATTGTCAAAATCTTGTGGTATGATCACCCTACCTTTTCCAAGACCTTCTATTTTGTCTTCTATGTGTTCAATGCGGTCGAGAGAGAGTTCATCTAGGTGATTCAAAATTTCCTTAATTTGCTCCTCATGACGTTCCAGACTTGTCTTACGAGAGCTTTCTCCTATGTCAAATGCTTGAGGTAGGGCAGAAGTAGAGGAGGATGATTAGTTACGACCTCGTTTTTTAAGTGGCAATAATTCCTTAGGAAGAAAGAATTCTTAAGGATTATGCATTGGAGATAGCATTGAAGATGGAGGCATAATAGTTGGTGGTGGAATAGGTGATTTTTCAGTATAATATGCATGTATGACCTTCATATAAGGGTCATCATGAAAAAGTGAAAGAGTTGGTGAAGCTATTAGAACTAAACCAAATGAGTATTTGAATAGCTAGAATAAGTATTTCCTTGTGAAGCTGGGACATGGTCCGGTAAAGCTGGGATATAGTCCAGAAAGTTAAAGGAAAAAGCATCCTCAGTATCAGAAGTAGGGTGGTTGGGAGAAGACATCACTTTGTTAACAACCCAATGGTAAATAACATAAGTTATTTATATAATAGTATAATAGTTATGTACTTTACATACTATTCGGGAGATAAAGTGGCATGGAGGACTTTCTTAGATGGAAAAAGAAAAGTAGTTATATTTAAGGTTTCAACCTTGTTCTTTATAACCGTGGCTCTTGATACCAATCTATAACACACCCATTTTGACATATATAGCAGCGGAAGCTAATATGGGGTATTATTTCATAGTACAACAATCATAATCATAGAAAACAAATTGTAAAGAGACGTTTTTGGAAAATTTAGTTATCATTCAGTTATTCATCAGAGTTTTTACAAAAGAGAGAGGTTCCAAACATCTAGAAACATAAAGTTTGAATGATAACAGTTTAGCCATCTTCAAGTCCGTGCCACTCCGTGCCATAAGATGCTTAGTTACCTGAGATAAACATGCTAAAAAGTCAACACAAAGGTTGAGTGAAATTCATAGGTTTATGTTAAACAGTTTGAATACAAGTCATCATAACAGTGGGTTACATTGTTATACACCCATAAGTGTAATAATTGCAATGAGCACAATTATTATAGAAAACGGTATTATTGCCCTAAGCTCATGACACTTATGAATTTTGGACTTGATTTGCAAATATTTTCATGCATAGGGGTATATATCATAACTTTCTGAAATTTATAACTAGATGGGCTGACAATGTCATATTCCTAAAGTTATAAATCTAAGGACCTATCTTGCCAAGTTTCAAAGTTAAAGGTTTAATATATATACTTATTATATAAAGGACTAAACTTGTAAAAGTTTATAAACCAAGGGTATATATTGCCGTTTTTGCATTCTTAAAGGTATAAAATGAAATATTTTTATATTAGTTATAAAAAAATATATTAATATTATAAGACTTGATTTTATTTAAACCTGACACATTTATCATTATTAATCATCGATCAACGCATTATAAAATAATTACGTTATATAATTAACATAATTTATCATTGACTAGCTTTTGATGAAACTTAAAATCTTATCGTATCACGTTACTAGGGAATTTCATGTGAGGGGTTTCATTTGGGTATACGTTTTGACGAGTTTGCTGGATTTACGATTTAAAGTGTCCTGGCTCCTCAAACGTTTACTGCATGACCTCTAAATTATGATAGCCCGAACAGTGATACAATATTTCCATAAATTAATAAATCAAATGTATGTTAAACTTTATAAAGTCTTGAAAACATAAACAAACACACTAAGACTTGACATATTACCCTCAGGTTACATGACGAGGTCGTTACTTTCAATTCATATACTTTTGCCATCAATCAGATTTTCCTGTTAAGGTGAGTTCATAGCCTCGCATTTCAATCTTTTAAATGTTTTATAAACCTGCGAGGGGGATACATGCTTAAACCATGAATGCAAGTGTTTTTCCAACTGTATGCTATCTAGATATATTATTGCCTAAGTACCTTCCAGTGCCACTATTTCCATATCATAAACCATTAGTCACTTGCGAGTGAACGCGAATATTGTGGATAGATCTATCAGGGTGTGACGACTCCCGTTGGTGTGCCTATATTTTTGGTACCAATAGCACTATATTTGACTTAATGGGTAACCTTGGCAAGTTACATTTCCACAAGGACATTTTTTCCTCAATCAATGTCACTACGGTGATTTTCATGTTAACGTATTGATGTCATGAGCTTAGGGCAATAATATTGTTTTCTATGATAATTGTATGTGTTGCAATTATTACCACTTATGATAACTTGTATTCGATTATTTCCATGATAATTGTAAATGCAATTATAATTATTACAAACTATGGGTGTATAACAACGTAACCTACTATTGAACTTATACTCAACTATTATAACTAAAAACCTATGAATTTCACTCAACCTTTATGTTGACCCTTTTTAGCATGTTTATCCCAGGTAATTGAGAAACCTATGGCACGGAGTGGCATGGGACTTGAGGATGTCCAAACTTGTTATCATTTAAACTTTATGTTTTCTTGTAGATTTTGGGACATCTGTTTTTGTAAAACTCTGATTATATTGAATGATAACTAAATTTTCTTAAACATCCCTTTATGAGTCATTTTCTATGATTATGTCTGTTGATCCATGAAGTAATACCCCAGATTAGCTTCCGCTGCTATATGTCAAAAATGAGGGTGTTACAGATTGGTATCAGAGCTCATGGTTATAGAGAACAAGGGTAAAACCTAAACTATAACTACTTTTTCCATCCAAGAAAGTCCTCCGTGCCACTGCAGTTTCTAGAATAGTATGTGTAAGAAATTTCCATGGCAGATAATACACTACTATTATATTATATATAAATAACTTATGTTATTTCCACTGGGTTGTTATATAGTCATGTCTTCCCCCCCATCCGATGTTGAGGATACTTTTTCCTATACACACTTTCCTGACTATATCCCGGCTTTACCGGAATATTTCCCAGCCTCACCGGGAAACACATCTCCTAACTTTTTAGATGATTTAACTAAGGATCTTTTAGCCTCACTAGCCCTCTCACCTTTTTATGCTGACACGTATATGAAGGTCATGCAAGCATATGATGCTACTGATAATGAATTACCTATTCCACCACAAGCTCCTATTGCTCCACCGACTATTTTGCCTCCATCTCTAGTGTTATCACTATCACCAATGTTTGATTCCCGACATTTCTTTCCTCCCGAGAAGATTTCACCACCTAAAGACGCTGAGACACCTGTTGAATCACCCATTCGAATATCTCCATCTTCATCACCGGTTAGGTCAACTATACCACCACCAGACTATCCCTTTGATAAGTCTATCTTCACAGAGTTAGATAACTCATTATGGATCATACCGCAACCACTAGGAAGTGAACCAGTCCTCGAGGAACCTAATAAGTCAGATGCTTGTGAAAGTATTCATCTTTGGAAATGATCATTGAGAATATCCAAGTTTGTCATCAAGGGTCTTCTGAACAAG
>BQNB010065015.1:6867-35095 GCA_026074375.1 Tanacetum coccineum
AGTAGTGAAACAGGCAGACCCGGTAGTGAAACACGTAGACCTGGTAATGAAACAAGCAAACCCGGTAGTGAAATAGGTATCCCCAATAGTGAAACAGGTAGACCCGGTCTTGAAACAAGTAGAATCGAACGTCAAACAGGCAGACCCGGTAGTGAAACAAGGAGTCCTGGTAGTGAAACAAGTAGACCCGGTAAGGAAAAAAAGACACGGTCGTCAAACAGGCAGACCCGATCATCAAACAAGCAGGTCGTAAAACACGCAAACCCGATCGTCAAACAGGTTGACCCGGTCTTGAAACAGGTAACCCGGTCGTCAAACAGGCAGACTCGGTAGTGAAACAAGTAGACCTTGTAGTGAAACAGGTAGACCCGGTCGTGAAACACGTAGACCCGGTCGTGAAACAGGTAGACCCGGTCGTGAAATAGGCAAACCATGTCGTCAAACAGGCAGACCCGATAGTGAAACAAGTAGACCCTGTAGTGAAACTGGTAGACCCGGTTGTGAAACAGGTAAACCCAGTCGTGAAACAGGCAGACCCGGTCGTGAAACAGGAAGACCCGGTAGTGAAAAAAGCAGGTAGTGAAAGAAGTAGACCTGGTCGTCAAACAGGCAGGCCCGGTAGTGAAACAAGTAGACCTGGTGGTGAAACACGTAGACCCAATCGTCAAACAGGCAGACCCGGTAGTGCAACAAGTAGACCCGGTCGGCGAACAAGCAGACCCGGTAGTAAAACAAGTAGACACGGTAGTGAAACAAGTAGACCCGATCGTGAAACAGGTAGACCCGATCGTGAAACAGGTAGACCAGTCATGAAACAGGTAGACCCGATAGTCAAACATGTATACCCGGTTGTCAAATAGGCAGACCTGATTGTGAAACAAGCAGACCCGGTAGTGAAACAAGCAGACCCGGTAGTGAAACAAGCAGACCCAATAGTGAAACAAGCAGACCCGGTAGTGAAACAAGCAGACCCAGTCATGAAACAGGTAACCTGGTCGTCAAACAGGCAGACTCGGTAGTGAAATAAGTAGACCCTGTAGTGAAACAGGTAGACCCGGTCGTGAAACACGTAGACCCGGTCGTGAAACAGGTAGACCCGGTCGTGAAATAGGCATCAAACAGGCAGACCCGATAGTGAAACAAGTAGAACCTGTAGTCAAACATGTAGACCCGGTCGTGAAACAGGTAAACCCGGTCGTGAAACAGGCATACCCGGTCGTGAAACAGGAAGACCCGGTAGTGAAAAAAGCAAGTATTGAAACAAGTAGACCCGGTCGACAAACAGGCAGGCCCGGTAGTGAAACAAGTATACCTAGTAGTGAAACAAGTAGACTCAGTCGTGAAACAGGTAGACCCGATCATAAAATAGGCAAACCCGGTAGTGAAATAAGTAGACCCGGGAGTGAAACAAGTAGACCCGGTAGTGAAAGAAGTAGACACGGTAGTGAAACAAGCAAACCCGGTCGTGAAACTCGCAGACCCGGATGTCAAACAGGCAGACCTGATAGTGACACAAGTAGATCCAGTAGTGAGACAAGTAGACCCGGTCGTGAAACAAAGAGACCCGGTCATCAAACAGGCAGACCTGGTAGTGAAACAAGGAGACCCAATAGTGAAACAAGTAGACCCGGTAGTGAAACAAAGAAACCCGGTCGTCAAACGGGCCGACCTGGTCATCAAACAGGCAGGTCATCAAACACGCAGATCTGGTCGTCAAAAAGGTAGACCCGGACATGAAACAGGTAACCCGATCGTCAAACAGGCGGACCCGGTATTGAAACAAGTAGACCCGGTCGTGAAACAGGAAGACCTGGTCGTGAAACAGGTGGACCCAGTCGTCAAACAGCTAGATCGATCATACAAAACAGGCAGACCCGGTAGTGAAACAAGTAGACCCAGTAGTGAAACAAGTAGACTCGATTATCAAACAGGCAGGCCTGGTAGTGAAACAAGTAGACCCGGTCGTGAAACACGTAGACCTGGTCGTCAAAAGGCAGGCCCGGTAGTGAAACAAGTAGACCCGGTCGTCAAACAGGCAAACCCGATAGTGAAACACGTAGACACGGTAGTGAAACAAGTAGACCCGGTCGTGAAACTGGTAGACCCGGTCATGAAGCAGGTAGACCCAGTCGTGAAATAGGTAGACCTGGTCGTGAAATAGGTAGACCCGGTAGTCAAACAGGTAAACCCGGTCGTGAAACAGGTAAAAGCTGTCGTCAAACAGGCAGACCCGGTAGTGAAACAAGGAGACCCGGTGGTGAACCAAGTTGACACGGTAGTGAAATAAAGAGACCTGGTCGTCAAATAGGCAGACCCAGTAGTGAAACAAGTAGACCCGGTAATGAAACAAATAGACCCGATCGTGAAACAAGTAGACCCGGTCATCAAACAGGTAGACTCTGTCGTTAAACAGGCAGACCTGGTATGGACACAAGTAGACCTGGTCGTGAAAGAGGTAGACCCAGTTGTCAAACAGGTAGACCCGGTCGTCAAACAGGCAGACCCGATAGTGAAACAAGTAGACCCAGTAGTGAAACAAGTAGACCCGGTCGTCAAACAGGCAGGCCCGATACTGAAACAAGTAGACCCGATCGTGAAACACGTAGACCTGGTCGTCAAACAGGCAGGCCCGGTAGTGAAACAAGTAGACCCGGTCGTCAAACAGGCAGACCCGATAGTGAAACACGTAGACACGATAGTGAAACAAGTAGACCTGATCGTGAAACAGGTAGACCCGGTCGTGAAGCAGGTAGACCCAGTCGTGAAACAGGTAGACCCGGTCATGAAACATGTAGACCCGGTAGTCAAACAGGTAAACCCGGTCGTAAAAAGGTAGAAGCGGTCGTCAAACAGGCAGACCGGGTATTGAAACAAGGAGACCCAGTGGTGAAACAAGTAGACCCGGTAGTAAAACAAATAGACCCGATTATGAAACAAGTAGACCCGGACGTCAAACAGGCAGACCCAATAGTGAAACAAGGAGTCCCGGTAGTGAAACAAGTAGACACGGTCGTTAAACGGGTAGACCCGGTCTTGATACAGGTAACCCGGTCATCAAACAGGTAGACCCGGTAGTGAAACAATTAGACCCGGTAGTGAAACAAGTAGACCCAGTCGTGAAACAGGTAGACCCGGTCGTCAAACAGGTAGACCCGGTCGTTAAATAGGCAAACCCGGTAGTGAAACAAGTAGACCCTGTAGTGAAACAGGTAGACCCGGTCGTGAAACAGGTAGACCCGGTCGTGAAATATGCAAACGTGGTCGTCAAACAGGCAGACCCGGTTGTGAAACAAGTAGACCTTGTAGTGAAAAAGGTAGACCCGGTCGTGAAACTGGTAAACCCGGTCGTGAAACAGGCAGACCCGGTCGTCAAACTGGCAGACCCGGTAGTGAAAAAAGCAGACCCGGTACTGAAACTAGCATACCCGATAGTGAAAAAAAAGACCCGGTAATGAAACAAGTAGACCCGGTCGTGAAACGAGTAGATTCGGTTGTCAAACAGGCAGACCCGGTAGGGAAACAAGTAGACCCGGTTGTGAAACAAGTAGACCCGGTAGTGAATCAAGTAGACTCGGTAGTGAAACTAATAGATCCGATAGTGAAAAAAGTAGACCCGGTCGTGAAACAGATAGACCCGGTCGTGGAACAGGTAGACCCGGTCGTTAAACATGCAGGCCCGGTAGTGAATTAAGTAGACCCGGTAGTGAAACAAGTAGACCCGGTCGTGATACAGGTAGATCCGATCGTCAAATAGGTAGACCCATTAGTCAAACAGGCAGACCCGATAGTGAAACAAGTAGACCCTGTTGTGAAACAGATAGACCCGATCGTGAAACAAGTAGACCCGGTCGTAAAACAGGTAGACCCGGTCGTCAAATAGGTAGACCTAGTCGTCAAACAGGCAGACCCGGTAGTGAAACAAGTAGACCATGTTGTGAAACATGTAGACCAGGTCGTGAAACAAGTAGACCCGGTCGTGAAATAGGCAAACCCGGTCGTGAAACAAGTAGACCCAGTAATGAAACAGGTATACCCGGTCTTGAAACGGGTAAACCTAGTCGTGAAACAGAAAGACTCGGTCGTCAAACAAGAAGACCCGGTAGTGAAAAGAGCAGACCCTGTAGTGAAACAAGAAGACCCGGTAGTGAAAAAAGTAGACCCGGTAGTGAAACAGGTATACCCGGTCGTGAGACAGGTAGACCCGGTCATGAAATAGACAGACTCGATAGGGAAACAAGTAGACCCGGTAGTGAAACAATTAGACCTAGTAGTGAAACAAGTAGACTCGGTAGTGAAACTAGTAGATCCGATAGTGAAACAAGTAGACCCAGTCGTGAAACAAGGAGACCTAATCGTGAAACAGGTAGACCCGGTCGTCAAACAGGTAGACCCGGTCGTCAAACAAGAAGACCCGGAAGTGAAACTGGCAGACCCGGTAGTGAAACAAGTAAATCTGGTAGTGAAACAGATAGACCCGGTCATAAAACAGGTAGACCCGGTCGTGAAATAGGCAAACCCGGTAGTGAAATAAGTAGACCCGGTAGTGAAACAAGTAGACCCGGCTGTCAAACAGGCAAACGCGGTAGTGAAAGAAGTAGACATGGTAGTGAAACAAGTATACCCTATCGTGAAACAGGGAGACCCAGTCGTCAAACAGGCAGTCCCGATAGTGAAACAAGCAGACCCGGTAGTGAAACAGGTAGACACGGTCGTAGTGAAACAAGTATACATGGTCGTGAAACAGGTACACCCGGTCGTGAAACAGGGAGACCCGGTCGTGAAACATATAGACCCGGTCGTGAAACATATAGACCCGGTCGTGAAACATATAGACCCGGCCGTGAATCAGGCAGACCTGGCCGTGAAATAGGCAGACCCGATCATGAAACAAGAGACCCGACCGTCAAACAGGTAGACCCGACAGTGAAACAGGTAAACCCGGTCGTGAAACCGGTAGACCCGGTCGTGAAACAGGTAGACCCGGTTAGGGGTGAGCATACCGGACCGTCGACCGGACCAGACCGGAAGACCGGACCGAAGGTATTTCGGTCCGGTCCGCGGTTCGGTGTTTTGGACCAATTCGGTCCTCGGTCCGGTCGGTCCGGTCCGGTCCGACCAAAAACCCGAAGATTAAGCCGTGTAGGACCGGACCGAAGACCGACCCGGACCGTACCATTTCGGTTCGGTCCTCGGTCCGACGCTTTGGGTACTTTCGGTCTCGGTCCAAGGTCGGTCCGGTCCGGTCCTTCGACCGTGCTCACCCCTAGACCCGGTCGTGAAACAAGCAGACCCGGTAGTGAAACAAGGCAGACCCGGTTGTGAAACAAGTAGACCCAATAGTGAAACAAGTAGACCTGGTAGTCAAACAGGCAGCCGGTTATGAAACAAGTAGACCCGGTAGAGAAACACGTAGACCTGGTAATGAAACAGGTAGACTCGGTCATCAAACTGGCAGACCCGATAGTGAAACAAGTAGACCCCGTAGTGAAATAGGTAGACTCTGTCGTGAATCAGGTAGACCCGGTCGTCAAACTGGCTGACCCGGTATTGAAACAAGGAGACCCGGTAGTGAAACAAGTAGACCCGGTAGTGAAATAAAGAGACCCGGTCGTCAAACATGCACGCCTAGTCGTCTACCAAGCAGATCGTCAAACACGCAGACACGGTCGTCAAATAGGTAGACCCGGTCGTGAAACATGTAGACCCGGTAGTGAAACAAGCAGACCCGGTTGTAAAACACGTAGACCCGGTAGTGAAACAAGTAGACCCGATCGTGAAACAGGTAGACCCAGTCGTCAAACAGGCAGACCCGGTTGTGAATCAAGGAGACCCGGTATTGAAATAAGTAGACCCGGTAGTGAAACAAAGAGACCCGATCGTCAAACAGGCAGGCCGTCAAAAACGCACACTCGGTCATCTAACATGTAGACCAGGTCATGACACAGGTTACCCGGTCGTCAAACAGCTAGACCCGGTAGTGAAACAAGTAGACCATAGAGTGAAACAAGTAGACCCGATCGTGAAACAGGTAGACCCAGTCGTCAAACAGGTAGACCCGGCCGTCAAACAGGCAGACCCGGTAGTAAAACAAGTAGACCGTGTAGTGAAACAGATAGACCCGGTCGTGAAATAGGCAAACACGGTCATCAAACAGGAAGACCCGGTAGTGAAACAAGTAGACCCTGTAGTGAAACAGGTAGACCCGATCGTGAAACATGTAGATCCGGTAGTGAAACATGCAGACCCGGTAGTGAAACACGTAGACCCGGTAGTGAAACAAGTAGACCCGATCGTGAAACAGGTAGACCCGGTCGTCAAACAGGCAGACCCGGTTGTGAATTAAGGAGACCCGGTATTGGAACAAGTAGACCCGGTAGTGAAACAAAGAGACCCGATCGTCAAACAGGCAGGCCGTCAAACACGCACACTCGGTCGTCTAAAAGGTAGACCAGGTCGTGACACAAGTTACCCGGTCGTCAAACAGATAGACCCGGTAGTGAAACAAGTAGACCATAGAGTGAAACAAGTAGACCCGATCGTGAAACAGGTAGACCCGGTCGTCAAACAGGCAGATCCGGTAGTGAAACAAGTAGACCGTGTAGTGAAACAGATAGACCCGATCGTGAAATAGGCAAACACGGTCGTCAAACAGGAAGACCCGGTAGTGAAACAAGTAGACCCGGTCGTGAAATAGGTAAACCTGGTCGTTAAACAGGCAGACCCAGTCGTCAAACATGAAGACCCGATAGTGAAACCAAGAGACCCGGTAGTGAAACAGGTAGACCCGGTCGTGAAACAGGTAGACCCGGTCGTGAAACAGGTAGAACCGGTCGTGAAACAGGTAGACCCAGTAGGGAAACAAGTAGACCCGACAGTGAAACAAGTAGACCCGAGAGTGAAACAAGTAGACTCGGTAGTGAAACACGTAGACCTGGTAGTGAAACAGGTAGACCCAGTCGTGAAACAAGTAGACCCGGTCGTCAAACAGGCAGACCCAGTAGTGAAACAAGGAGACCCAGTATTGAAACAAGTAGACCCGGTAGTGAAACAACGAGACCCGGTCGTCAAACAGGCAGGCCGTCAAACACGTAGACTCGGTCGTCTAACAAGTATACCCGGTCGTGAAACAGGTTTACCCGATCGTCAAACAGGCACACCCGATAGTGAAACAAGTAGACTCGGGAGTGAAACAAGTAGACCCGGTCGTGAAACAGGTAGACCCAGTCGTCAAACAGGTAGACTCGGTCGTCAAACAGGCAGACCCGGTAGTGAAACAAGTAGACCCTGTAGTGAAACAGGTAGATCCGGTCGTGAAACAGGTAGACCCGGTCGTGAAATAGGCAAACACGCTCTTCAAATAGGCAGACCCGGTAGTGAAACATATAGACCCTGTGGTAAAACTAGTAGACCCGGTCGTGAAATCGGTAAACCTGGTCATGAAACAGGCAGACCCAGTCGTCAAACAGGAAGACCCGGTAGTGAAAAAAGCAGACCCTGTAGTGAAACAAAGAGACCCGGTAGTGAAAAAAGTAGACCTAGTAGTGAAACAGGTAGACCCGGTTGTAAAACAGGTAGAACCGGTCGTGAAACAGGTAGACCTGGTAGGGAAACAAGTAGACCCGGCAGTGAAACAAGTAGACCAGATAGTGAAACAAGTAGACTCGGAAGTGAAACTAATGGATCTGATAGTCAAACAAGTAGACCCGGTCGTGAAACAGGTAGACCCGGTCGTGAAACAGGTAGACCTGGTCGTCAAACGGGTAGACCCGGTCATCAAACAGGTAGACCCGATCATCAAACAGGAAGACCCGGTAGTGAAACAAGTAGACCTGGTAGTGAAACAGGTAGACCTGGTAGTGAAACAGGTAGACCCGGTCGTAAAACAGGTAGACCCGGTCGTCAAACAGGTAAGTCATCAAACATGTCGACCCGGGCGTCAAACAGGTAGACTCGATCATGAAACAGGTAACCCGGTCATCAAACAGGCAGACCCGGTAGTGAAATAAGTAGACCCGGTAGTGAAACATGTAGACCTGGTCGTGAAACAGGTAGACCCGGTCGTCAAACAGGTAGACCCGGTCGTCAAACAGGCAGACCCGGTATTGAAACAAGTAGACTCGGTCGTAAAACAGGTAGACCAGGTCATGAAACAGGTAGACCCAGTCGTCAAACAGGGAGACTCGATCGTCAAACAGGCAGACCCGATAGTGAAACAAGTATACCTAGTAGTGAAACAAGTAGACCCGGTCATCAAACAGGCAGACCCGGTAGTGAAACAAGCAGACCCGGTCGTGAAACACGTAAACCCGGTCGTCAAAAAGGCAGATCTGGTAGGGAAACAAGTAGAACCGGTCGTCGAACAGACAGACTTGGTAGTGAAAAAAGTAGACACGGTAGTGAAACAAGTAGACCCGATCGTGAAACAGGTAGCTCCGGTCGTGAAACAGGTAGACCCGTTGTTAAACAAGTAGACCCGGTCGTGAAATAGGTAGACCCGGTAGTTAAACAGGTAAACCCGGTCGTCAAACAGGTTGACCCGGTCATCAAACAGGCAGACCCGGTAGTGAAACAAGCAGACCCGATACTAAAACAAGCAGACCCGGTAGTGAAACAAGCAGACCCGGTAGTGAAACATGTAAGTAGACTCGGTATTGAAACAAGTAGACCCGGCAGTGAAACAGATAGACCCGGTCGTTAAACAGGCAGACCCGGTAGTGAAACAAGTAGACCCGGTAGTGACAGGTAGACTCGGTAGTGAAACAAGCAGACCCAGTAGTGAAACCAGTAGACCCGGTCGTCAAACAGGCAGACCCGGTAGTGAACCAAGTAGACTCGGTAGTGAAACAGGTAGTCCCGGTAGTGAAACTAGCAGACCCGGTAGTGAAACAGGTAACCAGGTAGCGAAACAGGTAGACCCGGTCGTGAAACAGATAGACCCGGTCGTCAAACAGGCAGACCCGGTAGTGAAACAAGGTGTAACACCCCACCCAACGTACATTGGGTTGCGCAACGGAATTAGCAATTTGGATGTTACTAAATAGCACCATTTACCAAGATAATAGAAAACGACCCAAATGAGACATTTAAACAAACATGTGTTCCATTATTAGTCAGAGTTAAAATGCGTTTAGGTCCTCACAGAATCGCAACTACAACCATTACATCGTTTGAAAGACAATTGTTTTAAATAAAAGACATTGTTTTAACACAACTTATGACATTGTTTTTGAAAAACCGGAACACATAAGTAGTCTTTCCGTAAATTCATCACACGCACGACACCTCTACGCCATCGTTGCCTTCACCCTTGATTCCCTGGGATAAAACATGTTTAAAACGTCAAAAACAAAGTTAAGTGAAATTCATAGAGTTTAAAACAATTAATAACAATCATCTTTGAACACATAATTAATTCTCGGGAAAACAATGCAACAAATGCAATGTATATCAATCTCTTTTCTTTCACGCATTAAGCTCAAGACACCGAACGTTAACAGTACATATGGCATTTCATATGTTAAAGTGCCCCAAATCAAGGTATTATTGTCATATACCTACTATATTTCTAATAACAAAATGTCCGTTTGACAGGGTGGTTACAAGGATTCAAACCCCGGTCAGGGTTGTCAAACCCAATAGATCTATTTAATGCATTAGCGTTCACCTTGCAAGGCAATTAACGGTTCATGAATTAAGGGACTTCGACTATAGCAACTTATGCGGAAATAATCTCGTAATCGGGTCCAGCATACCATAAAATCATGTGTTCGATTTTATAAAACAAGCATGTATCCCCTCGTGGGTTTTAAACAATTAAAAGATTTAAATGTGAGGCTATGAACTCACCTTAAGCAAAGATCTAAATTGATCAAGTCAATCAAGCGCAAGTAACTTCACGTCCAACCGCGACCTATATAATACATATATAGCGGCACTGACAAAAGTAAAAAAAAACAATATTGCATAACTTGAAATAAATGTATATATAAATAAATATATAAATATAATAAATATATATATATATATATAATATATATATATATATATATATATATATATAGATATCTTACACACATATATATTATATATAAGTGCACACACACATATAAAAACATATATATAATAATATATACTATATATATATATATATATATATATATATATATATAAATATATATATATATTACACACACAATATATATTAATATGTACACACAACACACACACAACACACATATATATATATATATATACATATATATATATATATATATATATATATACATATATATGTATATATATACATATATATGTTGAGAACTCAACCAATGGCAAATGGCGATCCCAACTACTTCCAAAGTCAATCACACAGGCACGCAACATATCTTCCAACGTTTGTATTATCCTTTCGCTTTGACCATCCGTTTGAGGATGGTAAGCGGCACTCATATCCAAATTCGTCCCCAACGCTTCCTGAAGCGATCTCTAGAATCGTGACGTAAAATGGCTATCTCGATCCGAAATGATCGAAACAGGAACACCATGCCTACACACTATTTCCTTTAAGTAAAGTCGCTTGAGTTTCTCTATATTGTCCGTTTTCTTCATTGGTAGAAAATGAGCTGATTTGGTCAGTCGGTCGACAATAACCCAAATCGTATCATACCCACTCGGCGTTCTTGGAAAACCACTCACAAAATCCATAGTGATCTTTTCCCACTTCCAAACTGGAATCTCAAGTTGTTGCAGCAGCCCAGATGGTTCCTGATGCTCAGCCTTGACTTTCGCACAAGTCAAACACAAACCAACATACGTGGCAATATCCGCTTTCATATTCGGCCACCAATACAACGGTTTTAGATCTTGATACATCTTGTACGATCCCGGATGGATGGAATACTTGAACTTATGCGACTCATGCATAACCAAATCCCTCAATATACCGAATCACGACAACCAAACACGATTCCCAAAACAACGTGTTCCATTGAGGCGAAATTCGAATATTGGCTTAATCAATATCCCTAAATTTTTTGTCTCTACATTCTCTACTTTCATCGCTTCCTCCTGAGCTTCACGAATCTGCTTAGGTAAATCATTGTGAATAGTCTGGCTTATCCCTTTCTTTTTGACTTAAGGCGTCAGCCACAACTTCTTTGCGACTTTAGAGTCGAGCCACAACAATTCGCTTTTCAATGGATGATACCGTATCTCACAATTACATAACCTCGACACTCTATCCATCTCCGTTGGTTCATCAAGTTCCGCTACTATCTGATTCAAAATATATTGCACGGCTATTGATGATCGGTATGAAACAACACACAGATCGAATCCATACAAAGACTTTCTTCAACAATCTCAAAAGCGAAACAAACTGGCTTTCCTAACTCCAAATGCGTGAGTAGTGGTAATTTCTCTTCATGGACTTTCAATTGTCTTAGTAAGCAGTATACGCTATCACCTCTTTCTTATACATCAAACACGGCTCGCATAACCCTTAAGTGATGCTCGACTATACACCACGAAATCTCTTCTGTTCTCTCGGGTTGTCAACCTAAGATCGGAATGCGACTACACAACTTCTGCTCTCAATTCTAACAAAAGCTATCTTCTGCTCTTTTGTCCCCTACTCGTATTTCTTATTTTCTCCTGAGTCAACCCTAGTCAGTTGGATTAGAAATCAAGTGAAAAAACCTCCAAATGAACCTCTAAGAGTACCCAACTCAATCCAAGAAATCGCCTCAACCTTGTTGACGACGTCGGTGCATCCCAACTCATAATGGCGTTCGATCTTGGCAGGATACATTAACACCATTAATGATACGTCACATGACCCAGAAATTGTATCGAATCTAGCCAAAAATCACACTTTGAAAACTGCTGCGTAGACAATCTTATCCTTTCCTTGAAGAAAGCAGCTCAAAACAAGTCGCTCTCAAATCTTTCCCCATGCTCTTCTTTGTCCTTGGAAATAAACCGAAACAAAATTGTCGATCGATGAACACTATGGAAGAACTTATACTAAAAGATGATACTTGCAATACTCGGATATCATGCAAGTACCATAAACACAGAGCAGGCGCATTAGTCAAATCCAAACGACATTACTTGGAACTCGAAAGTGACCATTACCGCGGTTCTAAATGCGAGTAATGGAATGGGTCTTCTATAAAATGCGACCTGGTGATATCCTGAGAGTCTAACTAAATCAATCTTAAGAATAACACGCGTATCGACTTCTTGCAGGTCGGTCAAATAAATCGTTTCTAAGGTCTCGGAAGAGATAACATTACTGAACAGTTCAACTTGTTCAACTAGCGATAATCTTATAACACATTCTAAAAGATGCTATCTTTCCTTCTTTTCACCAAACAACACCGGAGCTCCCTACGGTGATGAACCAGACGAGAAAAATCCTTTCTCTAGCAGGCTCTTCAGTATTATGTAAGAGTACAGACAAAATCTCATCTATCCTCTAGAACATGCCAATCTCATACGGTGCTACGTGCAGGATAAGGTGGGACAGTAGACCACCGCTCGTACAGAATCGAATTCGAAATTCATGCCTCGGCAGTGGTAGTCCTGGAAACTCCTCAGGAAACACCTCATGAAAATCACGAATTATAGGCACGTCTTCCATTCATTTCTCCTTCGACTTGTTTTCCGTCATGTGTTTCAAAAACAAATGACAACCTCGCTCGACATACTTACGGGCCTTAATACACAATATGACCTTTAATCGAGATACACTCGCTTCACACTTTCAGACTATCAACATCTGTTATGCCAAGTTGGTATAATAACTAACTTTCTCCTTCACGCCACAGACGACACTTGCGATCGTTGCTTTGAAACCTATATCCAACCGATGATTGACATCAAACGTACCAATCTCAATTCGGCATAAGATCGATTCCAAAAACATATGGTTCACGCAAATTTCTAAAGTGCATACCACATCAGAACAATTTATATCGTACTAAGCTGATCCCTTCCATCAGCTAACTCTACCTCATAACTAGCTCCTATTTTAACCGGATCGATATCAAGCATGGAACTAAATCTAGTATCCACAAAACTCCTATCGAAACCCGAATCGAATAAAACAAAAGCATAACAGTTATTGAGCAGAAACGTACCAGTAACCATAGTTCGGTTCTACCCTGTCCTCAGCATCCTGAGAAAAGGTCATAAGCACAGCCAAAACAAAATGCTCTAACTTATATCCATATAGCTATCACCTCTCTTATGGGAATTCTAGCATCCGAGATTCTCTTAGTAATTGACCCATCTTTTGAAGCCTGCTACACCATCAACATTCACAATCTCATGGAATGAGGCAGAGCATTGCACCCGTGAGCAACATTCTTCTCCTTACAATACCTTAACTTGTATCCAACCTTTCCACACTTGTGGCACTTGATCATACACTGACTAACATGGCGAGTAAAACAACGCTCACACAAAGGAAGCCTTCCATCAGTAGGAGCAGTAACCATAGCTCACATATTTCCTTGCCTTTGGTTATTCTGCAAAGTTTGACGTGTGTTTCCATATGATTTGCCCTTACCACTACTATTTCCTTGCTTTGAAAGCTCGTCCCACTTTCGCTTTATTTCCTTCTAGAAGATTTCTGTCATCCCTAGCTTGCGATTGTCTATCCATCAACTCATGATCCATATGCGACAGCTATCGCTCGATGTTAGCAGGCCCTAGTAGAAATAACTTCACGCTGGATGTTATCATCATTCCCCGGAATGTAAGCCTCAACGCTTCACGTCTTTTTTGGTTCAACCATTCTCGGACACATCAATGCTAACTCATTAAACCTCTGAGTATAAGCCATAATGTTATACTCCTTAACCTTCAAGTTCCACAATTCGTGCTTCATACGTTGAATTTCTTCTATCGGACAAAACTTGACAGTCATCAATTGCTTCATTTTAGTCTAAGGCATTTGGTTCACAATCTCCAAACCCATGGTTGCAACCTTAGTATTCCACCAAGTCAAAGCAGGTCCTTGCAACGTTGCAGCAGCAAACTTAACCTTTTTTGATTCCACACTCTTAGTTTTCTCGAACCATCTTAATAATTCAACAACCTTTAGTACCACGAAAAGCGATAGGATTACACTTCATAAATCCAGCAAAAGTGCACTCACGAGCAGCATGTGCGACATCCTTACCCTAGCTGGTCCAGATCTTCCAGCATCATTTCCACTTTCGCATGTCTGTAGCTTCACTCAACACGATAAGCAACATTGACATTTTTCCTTGATCATATCGTCGAATAGAAAGCAGCTTGATTACATAGGTGTGCAGACTTTGAGTGCAAGATTCAGTTACGGGGGTCACACAGAAAAACAATCCTGATAAGCAATCATAACATGAAATACTTCATAACATGGTACTAATGACAAATTAATCACAACAACATTCACACTGACTCAGTAGAAATCAAAAGATTAGTCATTCATTTTTCATTCCAACAGATTAATACATAGTTTGCATAGTTTCAATGAAAATGATACAAATCATTACAACCCAATAGCATCAAGTCTACTAATTTTTGAGGAAGGACTCATGTTTATGATACATAATAAAGATACTACTAATGGAATCTAAACAACTAAGCAATCACGAGGAATCCTCATGGCTCTGATGATGGACTCTTCTTATTTCAATCAGAACATTTGATATATAGCATTCATTCGGTGCTTTTTCAAATACAATCCTCTACGAATCATCTCATGATAGTACTCATGAGTTCGAACTCTAGTCCCGGCAAGTAAGATCTCTCTCGCTCGTTCGTTCTGCATACGAAGGAATGTGTTTTGCTAAACTATGCTCTTCAAGTTCCATTCTACCAATCCTCTTACACTTAGCCTTATCTTCAGCATTACCAAGCTTTTCAACTAGCTTTTCCATTGCAGCCATTCCTTGCTCCACACTAGAACGCACTTCATTACCCAAGCCTAAAATCAACTTACCATAATACTCGTCCTTTGCTTTTCCTTTCTTCTTGACCAATTCATGTGCTGTTTTGCGACCACACTAGTTTGTCTTTGAAAAGAAGCCTCTCCCGACCAAAAAGAGAGTAATGTCAGCTCCTTATGACCCGAGGAAATATCCATCCACCAGTCTAACAAAGAAAAGGAGCATAGTCGATTCACACTACCTGCATGACAACTCGTAGGAACAGTCTTATCCTCGTACTCAATCGGGTTCTCAATCTCGATCGCAGCCTCAGGTTTCAGACTCAGAAGCAGGTCAGCGGAGTGGTTAAGAGGATCCACCTCTTCATAAGGATATGTCAACTCAGGCTCATTCTCATCTTCCTCGATGTTGACTTCCATATCATCTTCTTCTTCTTAAGGATCTTCCTCTTCCTTAAATTCGCCTTCTTCCAGGTCCTCGTCTTCATCCACTAAGACAGGCTCGGGAATAACAGGAACATCATCGTGTTGATTTGGCTCAACTAACAATGTACAATTTCATCCACGTGATGGGGGGAATGTACGATCACGACAGAAATAATATAGTGTATAGTATTGCAAAAAAAAACTCGACCTAAATCTCTATAACCTTAGGCTCGTGATACCGACTCTGTACCACCCCACCCCACTTACAATTGATTCGCAGCGGAATTGAGCAATTTGGGTCGTTACTAAATAACCACCATTTACCAAGACAATAGAGAAAGACCTAAATGAGACTTTTAACAAACATGAGATCTATAATTAAACAAGTTAAAATACGTTTAGGTCCCTACAGAATCGCAACCACCGTCTATTACGAGACTTTTAGAAAGACAATTGTTTTCAAATAAAAGACATTGTTTTAACACAACTAGAGACATAGTATATTGAAAGACCAGAACACACAAGTAGTCCTTCCACAAATCCATCACACGTACGAAACCTCCACACCATCGTTTCCTTCATCCTTGGTTACCTGGGATAAAACATGTTTAAAACATCAACAACAAAGTTGAGTGAAATTCATAGAGTTTAAATAATTGAAAACACTACTTTGAACACAAAATTAGTTCTTGAGAAAACAAAGCAACGAATGCAATGTATATCAACTTCTTTTCTTTCGCGTATTAAGCACATGACACCGAACGTTAACCGTACATATGGTATTCATATGTTAAAGTGCCCCAAAACAAGGTATTATTGTCATATACCTACTACTTTCTAAATACAAAATGTCCGTTACAAGGTGCTTGGTTGCACCTACAATACATACTCCGGACAAGGTTTCAAACCAATAGAATCTTTTTAATGCATTAGCGTTTACCTTGCAAATAGGGAATTAAACGGTTTCATGAAATAAGGACTTCGACAATAGCAACTTAATGCGAAACAATTCTTGTAATCCGGGTCCCCAACACACATAAGATCTTATGTGTTTGATTTTATAAAACAAACATGCATCCCCTCGCGGGTTTTTAAAACAATTAAAAAATTTAAATGCGAGGCTATGAACTCACCTTAAGCAAAGATCCAAATCAATCAAGTCAATTAAGCGCAAGTAACTTCACGTCTTAACTACGACCTATATAGTACATATATAGCGGTACGTGACTAAAAAGTATAATTAATTCTATATTGCTATATATATATATATATATATCATTATTACGTATATATAATCATATACTAAAATCTCCAAGTGCGACGCAAAACATTTCGCTTGACACACTCGATCAATATTAAATCGTTTCTTACAAAGTTTCCATTTTTAGAAAGTTTGCCGAAAGTAAGAATAATATAATCCAAACTTAGTATTTCATCTTAATTTAACTAACAGTACGAACCCTTTGTTTGTTGTAAGTTATATTCAAAAGTTTACGCAAGTTTGACTTTCAAAAGTCAAACTTCGTAGTTGACTTTTTATCCCAAAATTTACCAAACTTGACTTGGTCGTAAAACGTTTGTTTTTAGGAGTTACAAGACCCATTTTATATCGAATCGTAGCTTATAACATCCTCTATCATATTCATAAGCTTAATTTAGATTTCAAAAATTTCTCGACACGCTATTGCTAAGTCAAACATTCTGGTCAACAAAAGTCAACACAAAGTCATACAAAAACTCATTTTTGGCATGTTTAACTAGCCTAAAAACATGTACTAAAACCATTTAACATATGTTCATACTTATAACACTTTCAAATCGATTTTGCACTTGAATCATCTAGCTACAATTAAATACATGCAATAATCATCTAATTAATCAGGTAAACATGTAAATTAGAAGACTCACAAAGCTATAAGAAAAATCAACTTTGGTTTCCCCTTGTTGCTTATAATCGGACGAACCACAAAGACCAACCAAACAACCTTTTCAAATCAAACCACTTCAAAATAACACTAATCTAACAACTAGAAACACTTCCTTATACACCAAATCAATAGAAATTGACCAAAAAACCAACTTCTTAAATACTCATTGCATGTGAGGTTTCTTTAGTGGGATTTGTAGAGGATTGAATAAGGATTAAAATGGTATAATCGGATTTAAATGCATGTAAGTAATAAATTTGATATGGCAATGTTTGTGTGTGTGTGCTAGTTCGAACGAACAAGGAGGAGGGAGAGAGCAAGTAAAGTGAAAAATTTGTAAAAGAATTATAAGTGTATGTGTGTCTATTTATAGAATACAAGTTTGATCAATTGGCAATTTTAACCCCTCATTTCATAAGTTCTTGCAAGTTTAATACAAAATGGTTATATTTTCTGTTACTTAGTCGACCAAACACGGGTAACATCACGTTAATAAATATTTTAAATCCGTTCTACTAAATATAGTTTAAAACCTTTAATAAAACATTAAACCTCGTAAATCACGACCTTTAAACACAGTTTTTACAAAAACTCGGGGAAACGACGAAAAATACAAAATTAACATATTTACGCTCTCGGAGCAATAAAATATATTTTTCTGACTTTCTTAAATGCTAAAAACAAATAGAAACTAAATCACGGAATGAAATTCACCAATAAATGGAAATTCTCATCAACCACATATAGCATAACGACTATAATTATTTACGTAATTAAAAATAACTATCTTAGGCTAGGGATAGACGTTGACCTGAAACTCGGGTTGTTACATTCTCCCTACCTTTAGGGAGTGACGTCCCGGCACTAAGTTCGTCTCATCCACTCTCTCCGCTTTGTCCTTACTTGTAAAGAGATGAGGGTACTTCTTCTTAATCTGATCCTCACGTTCCCAAGTAAACTCTGGACCTCTTTGCGAATTCCAACGAACTTTAACTATAGGTATCCGACTCTGCTTAAGTCGCTTAACCTCTTTATCAACAATCTCTACTGGTTCCTCAATCATATGCAACTTATCATCAAGTTGAATTTCTTCCATCGGAACTACAACATCACCTTCCGCTAAACACTTCTTAAGATTCGAAACATGAAAAGTACTATGAATTCCCTTCAATTCTTCAGGCAACTCCAACGTATAAGCTACAGGACACACTCTAGCTACAATTTTAAATGGTCCAATGTAACGTGGACTTAACTTCCCGCGCTTTCTGCAATGCACATCGCCCTTCCATAGTGATACCTTGAGCAATACCATATCACCAACTTCAAATTCCAACGGCTTTAGTCTTCTATCCGCATAACTCTTCTGGCGACTACGAGCAGTTAACAAACGATTCTTAATCTGGACAATCTTCTCAGTCGTATCGCGGATCAACTCTGGACTGGTGAGTTGGCTATCCCCAACCTCACTCCAGCATACAGGTGATCTACACTTTCTTCCGTACAAAGCTTCATATGGTGCAGCCTTAATACTTGCGTGATAACTATTGTTATATGAGAACTCGACCAATGGCAAATGGCGATCCCAACTATTTCCAAAGTCAATCACACAGGCACGCAACATATCTTCCAGCGTTTGTATTGTCCTTTCACTTTGACCATCTGTTTGAGGGTGGTAAGCAGTACTCATATCCAAATTTGTCCCCAACGCCTTCTGAAGCGATCTCCAGAAATTTGACGTAAAATGGCTATCTCGATCCAAAATGATCGAAACAGGTACACCATGCCTACACACTATTTCCTTCAAATACAGTCGCGTGAGTTTCTCCATACTATCCGTTTTCTTCATAGGCAGGAAATGAGCTGATTTGGTCAGTCGGTCGACAATAACCCAAATCGTATCATACCCACTCGGCGTTCTTGGCAGTCCGCTCACAAAATCCATAGTAATTCTTTCCCACTTCCAAACAGGAATCTCAGGTTGTTGCAGCAACCCAGACGGTTTTTGATGCTCGGCCTTAACTTTCGCACAAGTCAAACACTTACTAACATACGTGGCAATATCCGCTTTCATATTCGGCCACCAATACAACAACTTCAAATCTTGATACATCTTATCCGATCCCGGATGGATAGAATACTTGGACTTATGCGACTCATGCATAACCAAATCTCTCAATCCACCGTATCGCGGCAACCAAACACGATTCCCAAAACAACGTGTTCCATCAGGGCGAAATTCAAATATCGGCTTAATCAATCTCCCCAAATTTTCTGCTTTTACATTCTTTCTTTTCATGGCTTCTTCCTGAGCTTCACGAATCTGCTTTGGTAAATCATTGTAAATAGTCATCATCAAATCCCGAACACGTAATGGCTTATTCCTTTCCTTCCGACTTAAGGCGTCAGCCATAACATTTGCTTTTTCAGGATGATACCGTATCTCACAATCATAATCACTCAACAACTCAATCCATCTCTGTTGTCTCAAGTTCAGCTCTTTCTGATTCAAAATATATTGTAGGCTCTTGTGATCGGTGAAAACCACACACTTCGTTCCATACAAATAATGTCTCCATAATCTAAGAGCAAAAACAACGGCTCCTAACTCCAAATCGTGAGTAGTGTAATTCTCTTCATGGACTTTTAACTGCCTAGAAGCATACACTATCACCTTCTCTCTTTGCATCAATACGGCTCCATAACCTTTAAGTGATGCATCGCAATACACCATAAAATCTTTCGTTCCCTCGGGCAACGCTAAGATCAGTGCACTACATAACTTCTGCTTCAATGTCTGAAAAGCTTCCTTTTCTTCTTTTCCCCATTCGTATTTCTTATCTTTCTGTGTCAACTTAGTCAGCGGCTTAGAAATCAAAGAAAAACCTTCAATAAACCTCCTATAGTACCCAGCCAATCCAAGAAATTGCCTCACCTCTGTTGGCATTGTTGGTGTAGCCCAACTCTTAATGGCTTTGATCTTGGCAGGATCAACATGAACACCACTACGATCAATCACATGACCAAGAAATTGTACTGAATCTAGCCAAAAATCACACTTTGAAAACTTGGCGTACAATCTCTCTTTCTTGAGCAGCTCCAAAATAATCTTCAAATGCTTCTCATGCTCTTCTTCGTCCTTGGAATAAACCAAAATATCATCGATGAACACTATGACGAACTTATCAAGATATGGCTTGCATACTCAGTTCATCAAGTCCATAAACACAGCAGGCGCATTAGTCAATCCAAACGGCATCACTTGGAACTCAAAGTGACCATACCGAGTTCTAAATGCAGTAATTGGAATGTCCTCTTCTTTAATGCGTAACTGGTGATATCCTGATCGCAGATCGATCTTAGAATACACGCTCGAACCTTGCAGTTGGTCAAATAAATCGTCGATTCTCGGGAGAGGATAACGATTCTTGACAGTCAACTTGTTCAACTCGCGATAATCTATACACATTCTAAAAGATCCATCTTTCTTCTTCACAAACAACACCGGTGCTCCCCACGGTGATGAACTCGGATGAATAAATCCTTTCTCCAGCAGCTCTTGCAATTGTACCGACAACTCTCTCATCTCAGACGGTGCCAATCTATATGGTGCACGTGCAACAGGTGCAGCCCCCGGTACTAGATCAATTCGAAACTCTACTTGCCTCGGCGGTGGTAGTCCTGGCAACTCCTCAGGAAACACCTCAGGAAAGTCATGAATTACAGGCACGTCTTCCAATCGTTTCTCCTTTGATTTCTTCTCCGTCACGTGTGCCAAAAACAAATGACAACCTCGCTCGACGTACTTACGGGCCTTAATACAAGATATGACCTTTAATCGAGACACACCCTTGTCACTTTCGACTATCAACATCTTGTTTCCGTACGGTATACGAACAACTTTCTCGCCACAGACGATAACGGCATCGTGCTTGACAAGCCAATCCATACCAATTATGACGTCAAACGTACCAAGCTCAATCGGCATAAGATCGATTTCAAAAATATGGTTCACTAAATTCAAAGTGCAACCTTTCAAAACAGTGTTCGTACTAACTACCCTTCCATCAGCTAACTCTACCTCATAACTAGCTCTTATTTTAACCGGATCGATATTAAGCATGGAACTAAATCTAGTATCCACAAAACTCCTATCGGAACCCGAATCAAATAAAACAAAAGCATAGCGGTTATTGAGCAGAAACGTACCAGTAACCACATTCGGACCCTTCGGCTCAGCGTCCTTAATAGCATAAGCTCGACCACGAACTTCTCCAACTTCCTCTTGCTTAACCTTCCTTGGGCATCGATTCCTAGTATGACCTTGCTCACCACAGTCATAACAAGTCAGAATGGGCAGAGCATTTGCACCCGTGGCAACATTCTTCTCCTTGCAGTACCTTGCCTTGTGCCCAATCTTTCCACACTTGTGACACTTGATAGTACACAGACCAACATGGCGAGTAAAACAACGTTCACACAAAGGAAGTGATCCAGACGACACCTTTCCATCAGTAGGAGCGGTAACCATGGCTCGCGCGTTCCCTTGCTTTTGGTTATTCTGCAAAGTTTGGCGTGAGTTGTCCTTATGATTGCTCTTACCACTACTATTCCCACTTTGAAAGCTCTCCCACTTTCGCTTCTTTCCTTCTAAGATTCTTTCATCTCTAGCTTGTAATTTCTGTTCCATTAACTTATGAGCCATGCGTACGGCTTTGTTCAGGTTAGCAAGCTTAGAAGAAGTAACTTCACCTTTGATGTTATCTGTCAATCCCCGGATGTAAGCATCAATTTTCACTCTTTCCTGTTCAACCATTCTCGGGCACATCAATGCTAACTCATTGAACCTTTGAGTATAAGCCATAATGTTATACTCCTTGACCTTCAAGTTCCACAGTTCGTGCTCCATTCTTTGAACTTCTTCTATTGGACAAAACTCTGCAGTCATCAACTGTTTCATCTCAGTCCAAGGCATTTGGTTCACAGTCTCCAAACCCATGGTTGCAACCTTAGCATTCCACCAAGTCAAAGCAGGTCCTTGCAATGTTGCAGCAGCAAACTTAACCTTCTTGCCCTCTGCACATTCACTGATTCCAAAAACACTCTTAGTTTTCTTGAACCATCTTTGTAATTCAACAGCTCCTTCAGTGCCATGAAAAGCAGTAGGATTGCACTTCATAAACCCAGCAAAAGTGCACTCACGAACAGCAGGTGCGGCATCCTGACCCCTAACTGGTCCAGATCCCCTAGCATCATTTCCAGCATTCGCATGTCTAGCTCGCTCAGCAGCGATAGCAGCATCGACACTTTCCTTGATCATTCGACGAATAACAGCTTGAGTCAAAGGTGCAGACTTTGGAGGCATGATTCTGTCACGTCACACAGAAAACAATCTGATAAGCATTCATAACATGATATACTCATAACATGGTACAATGACAAATCAATCACAACAACAGTCACACAACATCAAGTAGTAATCAAAAGATAGTCATTCATTTTTCATCACAAAAGAGTTAATACATAGTTGCATTGTTTCATGAAATGATACAAATCGTTACAACCAATAGCACTAATTCTACTAACTGAGGATTCAGTTTAGTGATTACACAATAAAGATACTACAATTGAAACCAAACTACTAAGATGATTTCCCTCATGATTCTTTCATAGCACGCTCCTCATCCTTGACCGGAACCTCGATTGTCTCATTCGGTCTTTCTTCAAACACAAATCCTCTACGAATCATCTCTTGATAGAACTCATGAGCTCGAACTCTAGTCCAATAGAGATCTCTCTCGACTCGTTCGTTCTGCATACGAAGGAATGTGTTGCTAAACCTTGCTTCTTCAAGTTCCTTCTTCAATTTCTTACACTCAGCTTTTTCTTCAGCATTACCAAGCTTTTCAACCAGCTTTTCCATTGCAGCCGTTCCTTGCTCCACACTAGAACGCACTTCATTACCCAAATCCAAAATCAACTTACCATAATACTCGTCCTTTGCTTTTCCTTTCTTCTCGACCAATGCATGCGCCGTCTCGCGACCACACAGTCGTCTTGAAAGAGAAGCCATCCGACCAAAAAGAGAGTTAATGTCCCTCCTCATGAGACCAGGCAATAGACCATCACTGTCCTCTCGAAGAAAAGGAGCAGTAGACGATTCACCTACCTCATGGACACTAGCAGGAACAGTCTCATCCTCGTGCTCAATCGGGTTCTCAACCTCAATCACATCCTCAGGTTCTGACTCAGAAGCAGGCGGCGGAGGGTTAAGAGGATCCACCTCTTCATAAGGATATGTCAACTCTGGCTCATTCTCATCTTCCTCGATGTCGACTTCCATATCATCTTCTTCTTCTTGGGGTTCTTCTTCTTCCTCAAATTCTTCTTCTTCTGGGTCCTCGTCTTCATCCACTAAGACAGGCTCGGGAACAACAGGAACATCATCGTGTTGATTCGGCTCAACAACGGGTACATCATCCACATGATCGGGAGGAATTACGTTCACCATGATAATCTAGAAAATATCATATAATACTTACTTAATAGCGTATCACTTCTTATTCTTATTAGAACACTATTATCAAAATAACGGCTCGCATAAAAGCGCAACAAATAAAAATTCACAATTCGTGACATTCTCGTTTCGTATATACCTCAATTATATTTCAAACATATATAATAATAGTTATCATATAATCACATGCCATTCTATGCATATGACACATGCATAAATGTACCAATACATAACAATTTATGCATCCAACACATGCATGAATATATCCATACTTAACCATTTATACATATAACACATACGTAAATATACCTATACATAACAATCAATAAATCTACCTTTTTTTCTATATGTAACCAATGGCAACGAGGAGTCTCGGCGTGCGTGTAGAAGCGTTATAGTTTAGGTTTTCAAAAAGACTCGACCTAGTTCTCTATAACCTTAGGCTCTGATACCACTCTGTAACACCCCCATCCAAAGGACATTGGATTGCGTAGTGGAATTTAGCAATATGAATATTACTGAATAGCACCATTCACCAAGATAATAGAAAACGACCCAAATGAGACGTTTAACAAACATGTGTTCCATTATTAATCAGAGTTAAAAACGCGTTTAGGTCCCCACAGAATCGCAACCACAACCATTACAACATTTGAAAAACTATTGTTTCAAAATAAAGACATTGTTTTAGAACAACTTAAGACATTGTTTTTTAAAGACAAGGAACACACAAGTAGTCTTTTATCAAATCCATCACATGCACGACACCTCCACGCCATCGTTGCCTTCATCCTTGGTTACCTGGGATAAAACATGTTTAAAACGTCAACAACAATGTTGAGTGAAATTCATAGAGTTTAAAATAATCAATAAGCAATAATCTTTGAACACATAATTAGTTCTTGGGAAAACAATGCAACGAATGCAATGTATAGCAATCTCTTTTCTTTCACACAATAAGCTTATGACACCGAACGTTAATAATACATAATCTCCAAGTGCGACGCAAAACATTTCACTTTGACGCACTAACAATATTACAACATTTTCCATAAAGTTTCCATTTTTAGAAAGTTACCGAAAGTAAGGATAATATAATCCGAACTTCATATTTCATTATCAATTAACTAACATTACGAACCCTTTGCTCATTATAGACTTTATTCAAAAGTTTACGCAAGTTTGACTTTCAAAAGTCAAACTTCGTAGTTGACTTTTTACCCCAAAAATACCCAAACTTGACTCGGCCGTAAAACGTTCGTTATTAAGAGTTACGTGACGATCCACCTAGCGAAACGTAGCTTAAGGCGAACACTATCACTTGACATTATCAAAAATAACTTTCAAAAATTTCTCGACTCGCTACGGTTAAGTCAAACTTTCTGGTCAAACTTGGTCAACCCAAAACCTATGAAAACGACATTTTCGACATAATCCGACTATCAAAATACGCTTAACTAGTCTATATAATTATACCAAAACCATCAAACTTTGGTCAATAACCAAACACACTTTCAATAATTTCCGCACTTGAATCTTATAGCAATAACCATATAACACGCAATTAACTAAATTAATCAATACATACACATAACTAGGTGCTCACAATGCTTTCAAGAAAATCAAACTATGGCTTCCCCTTGCTTCTTGAAATCAGACGAAACCCAACAACCCAAAACAAAACCTTTTTCGACTAAACCTCTTGCTAATAACAACAATCTAGCAATACTAAACACCCCTTTATACTCGAAATATTCAAGAACACACCAAAAATCTAACTTCTCTAAATCTTAATGCATGTAGGATTTTAATAGTGGGATTTGTAGCTCTTGAAACAAGGATCAATAATATATAAACGGATTTAATTGCATGTCAGAAATCAACCAGAAAAGTGGTGGTGGTTTAGGTGGCTGGTCAAACAAGAGAGGAGAGGACAACGAGAGTGAAATTTTTCTAAAAGTTTATAAGTGTGAGTTTTTTATGCTATTTATAGGAAACAACTTTGACATCTTGGTAATTTAGGTCCCTCCTTATAACTCCTTCAAAGTTAATACAAAGTGTTTATTTTGTTAGTAAAATCGGCCATGAACTCGGGTCACACCACGTTAGTAAATATTTTAAATCCGTCTCACTAATTTTTCTTTAAAATGTTTAATAAAACGTTAAACCAAGTAAAACACGACCTTTAAACACAGTTTTTACAAAAACTCGAGGAAACATCGTAAAATATAAAAATAACATATTCACGCTCTCGGAGCAACAATATAATTTTTTCTGACTTTCTAGACGCTAAAAACAAATAGAAACTCAATCACGGCATGAAATTACCCTAAAAATGAAAATTCTCATCAAACCTTATATAGTATAATTTGTGAAATCTAAACCAAAAATATTCAAAAACATCGGTTTCTTACCTGTCTCCAAATCAATAAGTAAAAGTTGACAAGCATATAATGTAATGACGAATGACATAAATCATTTTAAAGAACTTGTCGATCAAGCTTGGGAAAAGCATTCTCATGATCATTTTCGTGCACCAACTGCTCATGATATAGAAATCCTAATTAAGACATGTTTGATGCCTCTTGCCCTAAAGACACAGAATGATAGTTTCACATTTGTTCATGAACTTAAGCAAGAAATGCATGCTGATTTAAAGTACGTTGAATCCCTTGAAAAAGAAATTGACAAACTTGAATCTGATAAAGCAGAATTTTCAAACATGTATGATATACTTTTGCAAGAATGTGTGTCTAATGATGTTATGTGTTCTTATTTGCATTCTTTATCTGATTTAGATGCTCACACTGAATTGCAATGCCTGTATCAACATAAAATCAAAGAATGTGAATGTCTTGCAGAAAAGCTTTCTAAACAAACTGAAACTGTTAGTAAAGAAGTTTATAATGAGCTTTTAAGAAGTTTTGCTAAACTTGAAAATCACTCGATTTCTCTTGAACTTGCTTTACAACAATGTCAAGAACAAATGAAAAATGACACAGTTTGCAAAGAAAAAGAGTCAACTGTATTTCTAAAAGAACGTGAACAATACTTTGAAATACAAGATTTGAAAGCTCAATTGCAAGACAAGAACATTGCCATAAGTGAGTTAAAGAAACTCATTGAGAAGATCAAAGGAAAGGGTGTGGATACTAATTTTGAAAAATAATCAATCATGGGGAAACCACCTTTGCAACCAATCAAAAATCAACCAGTGGTAAGACAACCAACTGCGTATAAATCTGAACGATCACAATTGCCAATACATAGGATTGCCTCCTAAATTGGTGTGTCGCATGATTTGACAAAACTAATCACTTTACATTCTTGGCCTCAAGTTAGGAAATTGTCTTTTGCAAATCCTTATGATGTGAATGCACCTGGCCCTTCTAGGAATAGCCCAAAGCATGTGTCATTTCAGTCACCAAGGGAATCTGTAGGCTCAAATGACATGGTTCATAACTACTACCTAGAGGAAGCTAAGAAAAAGGCATAACTTTGAAAAGACACAACCTTGAATACCAAACCTAGTATGCAGCAATCTGCTAGATTACCAAACACTGCTAATGGCAACAAACCAAAACCTAGGAACTTTAATCAATAACCTAGGAATTGGCCACCCTCCATGAGTAGTCATGTATCGAATAGAACTATTAACATAGCAGAACCACATAGGAATCAAAAGCCTTTCTAGAAGTCTAAAGACTTGGCATGTCCTATATGCAAAAAGTGCATTTATAGTGCAAATCATGATGAGTGCATCTTCAAATACCTCTCAAAGATACATTCTCATGCCTCTGCACAAAAAAAGGATGCACAATCCCATAAGATAACAAAGCGATATATGCCCGTAGAAAATAAAAGTGATTCTAAGAAACATGATAGACAGATCCCCATAGAACAAAAGTTTTCTTCAAATAAGTCTTCATCTGTGTATCTGAAAATAACGCCTCCTAGATCTGGTCTTACATGGAAACCAACGGGTAGAATCTTTACTCAGGTTGGTCTTAAGTGTATTCCCATTAGAAAGTCCGTTGAAACCCGCTACAACACGAATGATAGTGCGTCACCATTAGGAAAGAAAACACATAATCATAACACTACTATTTGTGCAAACTCTTATTCTTTGAGTGCAGGTACTTCAATGGCTTCCGAACCCATCTCTTCAAAGGGTTCATCTAATGTAAATATTCTATCATCATCTTCCTTGTATAAACATTCCATTTTTAATCATGTTAGAAGATATTTTTGAAAAAGAAAATACAAAATTAAAAATTCCAAAAAGAAAAATACAAAATTAAAAAATCTCAAAAACCAAATACAAAATTAGAAAATTTCAAAAATACCAAAAAGAATCTTCTTGACATGTCTCTTGGAATCGATAACATTTACGTACCTAGAAATGTCAATTAATATTGACAC
>BQNB010065016.1:0-35095 GCA_026074375.1 Tanacetum coccineum
TTTTTAGTACGAGTGACTTAACCTTATCGAGGAATTTGAATGAAAGACTTGACGACACTTGGAGATTGAGGAGTGGTTTTATAACGACCTTTACTCGGAACACTTATTGACAAGTAGTCGAGTCACCACATGTTGGTGTGTGACACTCGACCTTTGAACGGTATTTTTAAGATTTGATCGAATTCCTCAAGAGTGAGAGAGAATGATTTACTTTGTATAACAAAGTTGACCACAAAATGACCCGTAGAGTTATAATCAAAAGTTAGTTGACTATAGAACTCGAGAACAAAACGAGGAATAATTTGTTCGTTTATGTTCAATAAACAATCGAAATCAATTGATTCAAACTTAGCACGGATGTGACTTATGTTTTCAAAATTTTGGCTCACAACCCTACCCTCATGAAAGTATCGTTTTTCAAGATTAGCAATTGTGTTTTGTAATGGTTGATTAAATTCATTTTATATGAGTGGAATGTAGTTTCGGGTCTTTTGATGATCTAGTGCTGTAATTGGAGGCATTGTTACCTGAAATAAAACAATCAAAGTCATATTTTAATCTCTTACATATGTGTTAATATTTTGAGTTCGTGCCTAGTGTGTGCCTAGATGTAACAAATGTGGAGTAACGATTAACTCGACCTAAAAATTAAAATCTTAAGAGTTAATCCAAACGCTCCTTAGTTTGATTTTGCTTATCCAAACATATCGAAAAATACATATGAATTATGTATCTCGACCTTTGTTCATGAGAACATTATGCATGTGTTTGAAAACGTTTTTAAGTTGTATTAACAATGCATAACCACAATTTTATTATGTTCCTAACGTGGGTAATTTAAAAATAAAATTGGGGTTTTGGTTCGAAATCAATTTTTCAACAAATTTACTAATGTATGCAAATCCTATGTCTACGGGAAGCATATTAGTTACAAATTGTATCATAGTAGTCTTAATTGTACAATTTTAAACGAAAAATAAAAAATCCCCAATTTCAATTTTAGTGTTCATCATGAACCCTAGACTCAAATTGAAATAAAATAGATGAAATGGCTTACAATTGATGATCTTTAAGATGTTGTGAGTGATTATATATGTTGATTTGATCTTCAATTATAGTTTAGTGGTTGATTTTGAGTTTTTGGGGTGGTGTGTTCGTGTTCGTCGCTGTAAATATGAAAGGGGGTGTTTGTTTTTGTGTTTTGAAATTATTTAGATAAGTGTTCAGTTTTAGTGTCTGCTGATGGCGGTCCTATATCGCTTGGCGGTCCTAAATATATTGGGGGCCGCCTACGGTATGGGGGCCGCCCTCAGCGAGAGGTTTTGGACTCAGTTTTTGACGAAAATTTTACAAATAGGAGTGACATTTTAATTTGAATTTTGCGAATTAAAAATGCTTATAGTACTTCGGATAAAGTATTTAAGTTGTCATGACACGGAATGGAACATGGACTAGAATTGAGACAGAAGAAGGAGAAGCGGACTAATGTGATTTATGGAATGTGTTCCATCATTCCTAAACCAAGACATAGATAGTTAAACAATTCACGTTTAAGAGGTTTCGTAATGTTAGAAACATAATTTCACAGTCTAACAAGAGAAGCTCGGTCTTGAAGAAAACTAGCGTTTCATAGCTCGTTAGTTAGTTAATTAATTAATGTTTAATGATGTAAATGGGTTGTTATGCAAAAAGCCTATAAAAGCCCAAAAGAAAGGCCCATAGGCCAAACCCCATTAGTGTATAAATACACTTTGTTCTTATCATTATTAGGTGAGCTAGTCAATATTATTGTTAGGGTTTCTAGCCACCAAAAGTTTCTTTCAATCATCAATAAAGTCTTTATTTTTCTGCATCTTGATTCTACACATCATTGTTAAGGTTTGTATGAATGATCATGGAACCTACAATTGGTATCAATAGCCTTCAAGATTGATGAATTGATTTGGTTTGTGTTTAATTTTTTTTGGGGTTTCGGCTCTTAAAAAAAAAGAGGAATAATCGTTCTATTCATATCTCTTCCGTGAGACAGATTTAAAAATTCCAAAAAGTGTATATTACACAATTCATCCCATGTGCTCCTAGGATTTTTTTTCCCAGCCAAAAAAAAAAATATTGCAATTCGTCCTTGTGTGAACACCAACAGACGCTAAAGTAAAAAAGAATAACCACCATTCGTCCAACACATATCTCTTATATCTTTGGATTCGGTGATTTTTTTATTTTGGTTCGTGAACAGTCGGCTTATTTGGATTATAATCAAAACTCGGCTGAATTTTAAAAACAAAAAAATGTTTTCGACTTAATTTTTTTTGGGTTTCAAAGTTTTTGGCTGATTTTTTATAAAAAAAATTTTTTTTTTCAAAAAATTCGGCCTTTTATTAAAAAAAAAAAACTTTCTTTTTAAAAAAAAAAGTTTAGGCTTATTTTTTTTAAAGGAAGAGATTTATATTGTTGGGAAGTAAAAATTCTTTCCTAAAATCGAGAGATTTGATTTTATCTGTGGCGATTAATTTTGGGAAGTAAATAATTGGTTCCAAAAGTCAAGGGATATAATCTTTTAAATTTGGAAATTATATTTTTGTTCTTTTCTTTCCTCCTACACAAGATCAATTCATTATTGTTTTACGGTTTCTTCTTGATTTTGTAAAATCCCGCGAAAGATACGATTCTTTTCTCGGTTTTAATCAAAGATTTGTAAAATCCCGTGAACGATTAAAGTGACTTCAACCAAACCAAATCAAACAAATCAACAATCACATTGCGATCCGTGGTCATGTCATACTTAATTAAAATGTCAACTGATAAACAATCGTTCATAATGTACTTTCGAGGAAACCTTGGCAAACTTATCTGGAACTGACACATTCAAAAATGACCTTCACCACAAAACCCCTAAATGGTTACTGAAGCTTCCAACTGAAGGTCAGATAGGAGTGAACATGCCCAAGAATGAAACTTGATTCAGATTACAACTTGAATGAAACCACCGTGAGAATGTCTGATACACAGGCTGAAATCAATCTCAGTCAAGGTCTCCCACGTCATATTGATGCCAAATCCTAATGCAGACAAAACACTTCTAAAGAGATTGGGATAATGTGAGATGCTTATGCCAAAGGTTCAGGCAGGACTTTAACAGCAAAGGAAGGAAGACCTATTTGATAAGTTCAAACGATTCTCGTAGCAATAGGAAACCAACCAAGTTCATGACTATTTTGTAACTTTCCACAAGCCTGGTGAATGATATATGATTATCACAGCTGGAAATTCCCACTCATCAACTGAACACCAAGTTTGGTCAAACAACCTGTTCCGTCTTAACTGGGGTAAATATTGACTATGAGAAACAGAACATGGACATATTCAACAACAGAACTATGTTTCCACATTATCCACACCTGAAAGCCTATGACCACAAATGCCACAAAACTCACAAGAAACAAGAGCGGTCTTCAAGTATCATTGACCATTGGGCTTTAATATGGCCTCAAGCAACCCACACATCTCTTCCCACCACTCTCTAACCTCACAACCAACAACCACTGTTTTGTCTCCAAATGAACGTAATGATGGCCACGTATGACACAAAAGCAAATCTTTTAAGTGGTATCTAGAACTTTCCCTCCTAACCAAATAACCATTCTCATGTCATCCCTCCAACTCGAGGACACATGCTACGGTGCATGACGGCCAAATTGTTACTGAAACCGTTCAGAGAAGAGCTCCAGGGAATGTTGGAAACACAGGATCGAGAGGCAATCAAAGTTATGGTAATGTGACTACTGCTACAGGGAAGAAGGTGATTAGTTATAAACTTACCGAGGGGAGGCATGTTCAGGCAAGAGTGAAAAGAACTAAAGAGAGCGAAGGGAATCCTCATACTTCAAAGATAAGATGCTGCTCAACTAGAAAGGAAGCAAAGGAAAAGGGAGTATACTCTTGATGCTGAAGCTGAAGCATTCCACGCCAATGAGGATGTACTAGCACCCTATGGATCAACTCAGGTCAATGGCTACAACAAACACTTCGAAGATCCAACCGTAGATCTTATGATTTCAGACGTGGATGAAGCCCCATTGTTGCAGCTGCTTTTAATGGCAATCTGTCAGCCACAGTGCAAACCAAACATCATGTGAATGAGGTACAACCCAAGATTCCAATAAATGATATGTGAATATCAGTTTGTCCTCATGAGATCACCACGAAGAACCAATCAGACTCTATGTTGAAGTCAGAGCTTGATGACAATACGACCTCGTGTATCACACTTGAACATGAACGCAGAGCCCAAAGTTGTTCCAACTGAGTATCTACGGTGTCCATCGCTAATTTCTCTATGGTTCCATTCTTGATGAAATGCGAGATACTCTAGATGAAAAAACTCAGGAAAATCAGGATCTCAGTCTTGAAAATCAGAATTTAACAGCTGAGCTTGCAAAATGTAAGCTAGAAATTGTTCGTCTAGATACCCAACAGGTTAAACTTGACCTAGAATGCCAAGTTAGACAGGAACAAAACCTAGTGACTCAGCGTAACGAAAGAAACGCTGAACTTGAGCAAGAGAAAGTGATGCTAAAAACACACCTAAAAAGTAAAGATGTTTCAATTGAATTTTTGAAATCTGAAAATCAAAAGGTGTTAACTGACAAAAAGAAACTTGAGGATAAATACCTCGATGAAATAGTATGTTTAAAAAGTGCAAACAAAGTTGCAACTGATCTTTTACAAAAGTTTCAAATGCCAACTCATACTATTCCAATGCTTTCAAAGAAACCAAAAAATGCATCACAGGACTTGCACAAGGATATTCTAGGTCGCAGTAACCCACGATATGGGAAAAAGGCTCCCGTTATTAATGCTAGTAATGTGTGGGATACTGATGAAACATTAGCCAGTGCTGAAGTCAGTATGGCTAAAATGAAAGGAAAACCAGGGCATGTTAGACCTGCAAGTGGCTTCTATGAGAAGCTCAATGCCATGATGTTTGTTCCTCAGAAGGAACTGTCCCGAGAACAGGTGTATTGGCTTCCTGCCAACGAAATTGCTAGTCAAGCTAGTACCCCAGCCACACCTGTTACTCCTTATGTGCCTAAAAGTCCGCCTCCTAGTCAAGTTCTTGCTACCCTTCACAACATTAAGGCTGTTTTTCCCCAATTTGATGCGATCATAAAAGAAAGAACAACAGTCAAACCTCTATATGTGTCACTCCCGTGTTATGAATACGCGAAAGAGTTTGCTTTGCAACAAGTTGTACCTTTTCTTGATTATTTCAAGAAACACGTACAAACTGCTGATGACACAATTGTCAAGGAAGTAGCAGAATTTAAGGAGATTCACTATGCGTTAGAGGATGAATATGAACGTTGTGTGCTTGAAAATAAAAACCTGATAATAGAGAAGAAAAATCTTTTAATCAAAAATGACAGCTTAATTGCTGAATGTTTAGAAAGAGATATTTGCTCTATTGTGCTTTATTCTGATGTTGCTGTTACCCCTAGTTCTAATTGTTCTTGTGATAATCTTAGATTAGAATGTGATAGGGAACACAATAAAGTTCTTGAACTTGAAGCTGAGATTTCAAAACAGAAACGGCTAATTACTGAATCTGAAAAACATTTTGCCTTTCTCGAACAGAATTATGTTAGCTTACAACTTAAATTTCAGAATTATAAACAGTGCAGTGACACGTCAAGTGCATCAAATGCCATTTTTGAAATAAATAAGTTAAGAGATCAGCTTCAAGGGAAAGACGACACCATCAGAAACTTGCAAACTCAGATCAACATCACGAGAATGTTGAATGTAGGATCCACTGTAGGTAGCTTTGATAAGCAGGCCTTAGAAACTGAGCTAACTCAGTTGAAAGATGCGCTCACTTCAGTTAGAATTCAAATTGATGGGTATAAGGCAGAGAATGTGAATCTAAAACGACGTTATGAAGAACTGTCGAAATCTAATGCTTACTCACGTTCTACATTCACCGCAAAGATTAATGCCTTAACTGCTGAGAATGCCAAACTGAAAACTGAGCTGAGTGGCAAAAAGAGTAGTGGATCTACAGCCTCTGAGAAACCCAAAGTACTTGCTTCAGGGATGTATACCAACAGTTCAAAGTACGTTCCACCTCCAAAAAGAGCCAACTGGGTAAAACCAACCCCGTTGCCTAAGAAAAAGCAAGTTACTTTTCAAGAACCCCCTAGGACTTCAAATAGACCCACACAGAAACCACCAGTGCAACAAAACAAGAAGCCTAATGTTCCTGTGAATCTGTCTACAAGAACCCCCTGCCATGAATCTCGCAAACCTATGCCAAGAGCCAACGCGACTCGGGAACCAACTTATCTTGCCCCAGTACAAGTGTGAACGCGAGGAGAGCAGCAGATACAAAATAGAAGTTGATGTTTTGATCATAATCAGTTTGTGGTTCGTTCTTTGAAGTTTGTGAATACAAAACCCCCAGGCAAACATAGTGTGAATCATACTAAGAAGGTTGTGGAAAGAACCAGAAATCATATTGGTGAACCTACGAAGACAACTTGGAGAACCAACTGGAAAGGTTTGTGGTAAGATAACGGGCCTCAGTGGAAACCCACAAGACGACATTTCGCAGATGTATGATAACTGTCCTTTAACTAGGATATGGAACCCAATGTTGAGCCTTAGAACTTACACCAAGCTTTCGTTTCTAGTTCCAAAGTTACTATGATCTCTAGGTTCCCTGATTGCAAACTTAGTGATCGAAAGGCTAGTTCCAAGGGGATATCTGGTATGTTTGAATGCTAAATCATGGTATCCTTTGTATATTTGTGTAAATTTGAAAGAAAAAAAAAAGTCAAATTTTTTTTTAGTGTAGTATGGCTTGCAGTTATTTCAGACTGTAACCCGGTCTTATCCTAGAGATTTAGTGTACATTTCAGTGCATTATTTCTTTCCAGACAAGAAGTTGTCTAAGCCCCGAACCTTTTTTTCTCATAAACAACTTGTTTTATCAAACATGTTCGGGCTAACCAAATCAAACGTTGACACGGGTCATTGTTTGAGGGGGAGAATCAGTATTTCTCACAGTTGTTGCAGGTCAAAAGGACGTACTGTTGCTGATTCTATTGCTGAAAGATTGACACGACCAACCGCTTACAAGTTCAAGACAGATTGCAGTATCATTCCTGTCTGGGTATTCTAAAGGTCTTGTTTCAATTGCTCACTTGATATTTGTGCTATTTCACCTCACCTCATACTTTGAGGGGGAGATTGATACATTTTAAGTCCATTCTAGATCAAAACCATTCACAAGTTTCATACTTTTGATCGGGGGAGAAAATGTGACTTAAACATGTAAAACGGATAATTAATGATTCGATTGATTCTAAAATGCTAAGTCCTATCCATGCATGTGCTAAACATCTTTCGATATCCGATGCACATGTGTAGGGGGAGCATAAGTTTTTAATATGACAAAAATGTCGAAGGTACCTAAAAGTTTGTGTTATACATACGTATCTTGATAAATGACAAAGAATCTTTGTCTCATGTACGTGAAAGTGATCTTATGGACTGCTGAGAATGAGATGTTGTAACAACAGGTAGTCGTATGAACTGCCATACCTGTCTTCGGACTGCCGCCACTAGTGAAGGGATTTCCCATAAAAGACTGTACATAGTTTTGAATCCCAAGGCACTACATATCTATCGGGATATATTTACAAAAACATCATCAGAAGCATTCTGATTTAAACTTTCGAGTTATATGTGCCCAAACAAAATTTATTAAGCACATCGAATGTTTATCAAATCATATTTGCCCATAGGCCTTCTACGGTTACTTAATTGTATTGAAGAAGTAAAACCTGAAAAGGAATTATACGATATAGTCAGCAGATAAGGTAACTGTACTGACTCACTCTTTACCATTCTATTAGTAGAAATACCTATAGTGTGTTAGTCTTCGGACATCTGGTCTAGAGAACGGCGAACATTAGGGAATCTGATACTTAGGTATTAGAGGAACTAGCTTGTCACGTGCCGGAAAACCTGTCAAGAAGGTTCTTTTAATGAATCTATCTGATCACAGGTGCCAGTATTCATACTGTAACATCGATCCTTAACGGAATCAGAGGTTAATGTAACCGACCAGATTGAGTATCGTCTATACTCGGTCCCTTCAAAATATAAAACCTTTGTGTGTTCACAAAATGTTTTTCTAGAACACATTAAGTGGATTTTACATAACAAAATGTTTTTGTTGGTGACTAAATTGTTCTATCATAGCGAATGACGACTCAAAGTATCCGATGCAAGACATGCTCATATCCTTACTCACATATCTGAAGAAATCAAGAAAGTTTACATACAAAGCTTCCGCACAATCTCTGCAAATCAATGACTTCTTCAAATCTAAACGTAATGGAGATTAGAAGAAGAAACATCATCAAAGCTTTCCTAGAATCCCACAGATATGAAGCATGTGAGACAAAAGATCAGCGTATGCAAAGTCAAGTGAAAGAAGATCACAAAGTAATTCAGAGAAGTAAGCTTAAACAAGTCAAAGATCAAGATCAAGTCATCACATCAACTTCTGAAGATCATGAATCAAGGTGTATAAAGATTGAATTACCAAAGTAACACAACAAGTGAAGTAACCCTATCAAGACGAGCTAAAGGACAATCACGAAGTGGCTTCAAAGCACACCTTCTCATGACCTCATCTAGGGGGAGATTGTTAGGATCACATAAATGGACCCGAACAAAGAAGCTTCGGTCACTCGAAGATACAAGACAAAAGTCTAGCTCATTTAAGCGTGTAATATTATGTAAACGGGCCATTAATAAAAAAGCCCATCATAAGCCCAAAGCCAAGGGCCCTAGGCAGTTCTATACTAGTCTAGAGAGGCTATAAAAGGCCCCCAATTTTTATTCTTTAATTTTAGGTAGGACAACTCCAATAATATTTTCTCATCTTTAGGGTATGTAGTCAACTCTTGTTTTCTTTCAATCAAAAAGTTCTTTAATGTTAATCTTTGTGCCATTGATCTTGTGATTAATCTATGGAATGATCTAGGGATCCTACATAAAAATTATGAAACAAATAGACTAGGTCCAAGATATAAGTTGCTAGACACTTTTTCCCGACCATTACCATGATTAAGACACAACTATTTACAAATGTCTTGATCATAGATCAAAAACAACAACCTGAGTTGGCGTTCCCGTAACGTTCCAACTATCCCAATCAACCCCAAACATTAACATACTTTTAGCAAGACAAGTGGTGAATATTACCACTTATATAAAACTATACTCTTGACTTATAAGAGTATCACCGAAATAATCGATCCTTCATATAATTCCTTCGGTCTAAGCTTTTGCGAAACGATTATCTTCAAACTTTCCTCCTCTTTTTTGTTGTGATTTTTCTAATTTTTTAGATTTTTTTCACTATTCAATACTACAAAACTCGGTGTAATTTCACCATCTTCACGATCATAATATCTCCGGATAATTCCTTCGGTAACTCTTCATTCTTCGAACGTACCAATAATTGTGGTGGTAGTAAAAATACACGAGTTTTGACTACTTTATACATTCCCATTTGCAATGTGCAAATTTCTTTCCAACCATACCAAAGATAAAAACACAAGACTCGGGAAATACATACTTTACACTTTAAGCAACTAGAAACTGATAAATGGACTTAATCTAACAGGATAGGCTAAGGTGTAAAGGTGTAACGAAACAAATAGTTGGTGTAATTCCTAAAGGATTGGCTCTATTGTTTTTTAGGGGTATCTTACTCTTAAGATGAGAGTAAACAAAGGGTTATACGGGAAATTAACTAACCAGTGTACAGTTAGTTAATAAAACAACATCATAAATGCTTTTTGGTGTAATCCTAAAAATTTATCCAATTAAAACAAGTTACTCATCTAAATCCCTAGTACTCATTCATGTGGGTCTTGAATAAGATATACCAAGCCAAGTTCTAAAGTCTACAACATCACCGTCACACTTATATTTTGTGGAATTTAGGAAAACATTTAGGAACGGATAAGGTTAAATCCTCACAATATCTAATAAGGGTTATTGTGTGCGGGTTATGTAACAAGTAATTTCACAAAAGTATGCTTGATTTTTTTTATTTGAGCATAATTTAGTTTAAAAAATAGGACAATTATACATTCTAATTACATCCCCCCACTTAAATTATACAATGTCCTTATTGTATAGATAAAACATTAAAAAAGGGAAATTAAAAGAATTAGAATGAGAAACTCTCCTGATATTTTTCTCGATAGATACTCCATATTGATTTATTGAGTAAGAATGTGTGTTGAACAGCCGTCTTGAGGTTTCAAGACTTCAACACTTCCAGATTTCCAGATTGTAGATAATTCACCAACTTCGTTAATTTCTTTTCAGCGAGGTCCTATGCAAAAATATAGGAAAAACATGCAAAATCCTATATCGGGTATCTATGGTTAATTTAAATAAGCTAAATAAACTGTATAGGAGACCAATACGCCGTATCCATAAATTGGAATATGCTGTATTGAGAAACCTATAAAAAGTATCTAAATACGATCCAATATATTGAATACGCCATATCATGTGCATGAATACGCCGTATTGACAGAACCAACAATAAAGTTTAAAATGCATAAAAATAAAGGATTGATAACGTCCAGACATTCAATACGCCATATGGTATGGAGCAATACACCGTATTGATGTCTGGGAAGACAGACTCGATAAAAATAAATAACGATCCGGGTTGTCTCCCAGGACGCACTTTTGTTTATAGAGAAGTCTTTAAGTTATACTTTTTCCTCCAGTATCTTTACTCAGCTCTTGTTACCATCCATTCTTCGTCCATTATGCGAAAGATTTCTTGGTATGTTCGACATGCATCTTCGCTTGTACTCGTCAAATCTTCATATTTATCTTCTTTAACAACAACATATTCTTCGTCTTGTCCGAATGAATATTTGATCATCTCGAATCTTCTTACAGTGCAAACTGGCAATTATTGAGTTGTATCATCAAATAATTTACATCTTTCTTCATCTTCTTCATCATTCTCATATTCTCTCTCTCTTTAATCATGGTTGGTAAACTTGTATCCGTCCCATCTTTTCCATCCTTAATAACTTGATTCGTCATCTTCTCCAATCATACCTTCCATGATAGCTTTATTTTTTATAGCTTCCTCTTTGACTTTGCTATCCTTCAAAGCATCGTACCATTTTAAATCTTAGTAACGGAGTGTGTTTCCATCTATATAAGCTCCATATGAGATCTTGTGTAGATAGTTGTTCTTCTTATTCAAAGTTTCTCAACAAGCTCTGATACCACTTGTTGATCCCTTTTGAACAGATCTTACTTAGCTTGTTAAAGCTTAGTTGTATTGGATAGATCCAAGACAACTATAGTAGAAACTAAGATTGAGAATATCACAAACTATGCGGAATCTAGTTTGTAATACTAAGAAGAACAATGAAACAGTAAAACAAGATCTTGCTAAACTTTCAATATATTAAACACAATCAAAGTTACAGAATAACCTTGAAACTATGAATACTAACTATATTTGCTATGAAAACTATATAAAACTTGATATCTAGATCTATGCCGTAGGGTTCCTTTTATACACCAAGGAAACCCTAATGGGCTTACAAAATGCGTCAAGTGATCAATGCATATCTATTCCTAATATATCTCATGCATATCACTTTAGCAGTACTAACTATATAACTAACAGTACTAACTATTATAACTAACAGTACTAATAAACTGACAGTACTAACACTTTGTACTGGCAGCACTAACTATTACACTAACAGTACTAATGACTTAGACTATTTTCTCTAATCTTCAGCAGCAACACAAACTTGAACCAGCAGCATTAAGTTGTAGAAGCCTCTAATTCCCAACAGAACCGCGAGAAGTATAGGATAGACTGCATATGCATATTCAAGTCTATCGACCTTAGGAACCACTAATGAAACCATAGTTTAACATTGCACAGGAAAACATTTTCATAACAGTAGTAATGAAGTAACTAGGTTAGCATGTTTTCTCTCCTGATATCTCCAACTCTTTTAACTTTCAGTATTTACTTTATTTCGCATTTTTATTTCCTTTCAATTCAAATCAAAAATCATTTTCTAAACGTGACATTTCAAATTAAAACTAATTACAACTTAGCTCTTGGGACGACCTCAGATTTTCCATTCTGTACTACCCACGATCGGGTTCTCTGCCCGTTAGTGCGTTGTCAGGTAGATCGAGTTTTATAAATTTAAAACATGGTAAAAATATATTTTAAAAGAAAATACGCATCAAGTTTTTTGTGCCGCTGCCGGGGAGCTAAAAATTAGTAATATTTTAAATTTCTGTATATATTTCCTTTTGTAAATATATTATGCTAGTTTTTCTTGTAAGTTTTCAGATATGGAAGATGATGTAGACATCAGCGCGCTCACCATGGAGCTATACATAGCTTTGATTCCAGATGACATTAAACCAGGCATAGTGAACCCCAAGATTGGCGATGACATCGAATTTGAGATAAATGCAAACTTTATGAGGGAATTAAGATGCAAAATTTTTGCAGGCACTAATGATGAAGACGCTTACAAACATGTGCGTACGATATTAGAGATTGTGAATCTCTTCCACTTCCCTAGCGTCACTCATGATTCAATTATGCTTAAGGTATTTCCAATTACACTCAAGGGACGAGCCTTGAGATGGAAAAACAAGCTTCCAGTAGGGACAATTACTACATGGGATCTCCTTAAAAAAAGAATTTATTTGGAGATATTGTCACCCTTTCATAACTGCCAAGAAATTAGAAGAAATCCGCAATTTCAAGCAAGAGATGGACGAAACATTGTATCATGCTTCGGAAAGATACAATGATCTTCTTTACCAATGTCCGATGCACGATCTGAACAGTCAACAGAAGGTCCATATCTTCTACTCTGGATTAGACATCTCCACCCACAAAATTCTCGACTCTAACAGGTTCATTCCTCTGATGACACCAACACAAGCCCTAGAATCAATACAAGTCATGGCAGACCATTCGCATAACTAGTATGATGAAACAACCACTAGGAAAAGAATCAACGATGTCCTAGACAACGTTGACGCCATTCACGAAAGTTTTAAAGGGGAACATCTAACCAGGGAGTACCCTCTCAAAAAAAGGACAAGGCAATCAAGCATGGCAGATATATAGAATCCTTGGAAAAAACCTTCATCAAATTTTAGAAAGACACAATTAAAAAACAAACCGCGGATGATGAAAGGATGAGGAAGATCCTTGAAAACACGGAATCGAACATAAGGGAACTTAAAACTAGAACAAAGAACCTACAGGAAAAAGCTTATCAGTTAACCCATAAAGTCCTCACTAATACAGGAGAAAAAGTCAAGGCAATAATGATAATGGGTGAGATGAAGGAGCCGGTTCCTCGTAACTTACCACCTACGCCATTTCTAAGACATTTGAAGGAACAAATGGGTAGCCCTTATAGTACTCTCGAAACCATTTGCATGAATGGAAATCCTGAGTAAATTCATAATGCGAAAGCTCAAGATGATGAAGAGGACATGGATGTCAGTTGGGACATTACGAGCAAGGATATAAAAAGGCATAGGCAATTTCTAACACCTACCATACACACTTTACCCAACCTTGAACCAGTAGTTCAAACATATATACCACTGAGACCAGTCCATGATATGGATAATGTTGTAAAGGAAAAGCAATACGATTATGATATTCCTCTAAATAATAACGTAATGCAACCTTTGACCCCTCAAACGGTTCACATCATACCATCTGGTGATGATTATGTAGCACCGGCTACAAATCCTATGTCTAACAAGCAAGTAAACAAATTCGAGGATGAATTTTCTAATATTACAAAGGTTACCAAAAGGGAATATGATAACCCTGAGACATATGATTGTGAGAAATTCATTCAGAAATTACTACACCAGGTGAGCCAGTCATCAAGGGAAATGAAATCTCAGCTGCAGTATGGTTCTAATTTGTCATTCCCCTACCTAGTAGCAAATCATGGTGTTCATTGCTACTCTCACTCACACTTGGTCTTAAGTGAGGGAAGGAACACTTTATTACTTAGCAAATAAGGGTGGAGTCAAGCTCGTGACTCAAACAAAAACAAGCGCTTTGTGGGATGCACCCCATATCTATCTTTCATTTACCCCATATTAGTTGGTTTGTATGTTATTAACTTTGTTTTGCAGGATCCAGCAGCTAGGAGGCATTTATCAAGATCGGCTCGACTCATAATCATGTGGTAACCTTGCTGAATCTACAACAGTTACGGCATAACGAATTTAGTTTATGTCGTAACCACTGCAGTTACGACGTAAACCATTTCATGGTTACGCCGTAACACCTTAAAACTTAAAAATTTTACCACTTGATTACGACGTAACTACTAAGGTTACGCCGTAACCTCCTTCTGAAATCCTAAAAATTTAAGTTTTAAACATGTCTAAACCTTGTATACGTAAATGGACTTTGTGGGTATGTTCTCTGGAAGCCCTCACGAGACTAAACTCGTCCACTTGGGCCACCAAGTGGTTTAAAAGGCTTGTTGCATATGCTAAATGCAACCGTGATTCCTACGAAAGTGAGTTAGGTTTGTATTTCCTGTACACTTCATAATTCTTGTAGAACGATTTTATGCTTTGGTTTGTTTTGTGATCACAGGGGATAAAGAGCTTGCGGGAAGACGGAAATAATCTAAAGATTTCCGCCAAATTTCAAATTTCGAAGCAATGCTCAGGGAGTTTCTTGTCTTAATTCTACTCTTTCCTTTTTATTTCATTTCCTTAATGTACAATAGGGACATTGTACAAATCAAGTGGGGGGATGGGAGTAGAATTAATACTTGACGTATGTTTTGCCTTCGATTTTCTAGTTTTCTTTGAAAATTATGCCAATTTTAAAATTTTTGACAAATTTTTCTTAAATAACTAGAATTAATCTTTGCCGAATGCACATTACCCTTTATTATTACTTGGTGAGATTTATGCCTAATATTCCGTTTCCATCATATTATTCAAAAATCCACCAAAATATTGAGTGTGCCGGTAGTATTGTAGACTTTAGAACTTGGCATGTACATCATTTCGAGACCTAATTGATTAGCAGGAATAGATAGTTCAAGAAGGAAACATTTAGTAAATCACCCAAATAGCCTATATGTGTGTGTTTATCGACTTGTTACACTGACTTGTCGACCACCCGTGATAAACCCTTTTGTTGCACTCATTATTAGTGCAAGAGACCCTTAGATCACATATGTTGAGCCAATCTATGTTTTCACTGTACTCTATATGTTTCGTTACACCATTTCACCTTAGCCTACCCTGTAGTCTTTATTTTCTTTGTGTTGAAGTTTCTGGCTACTTAAGTCCATGGTCCGGGGGAGTGGGAACAAAAAATTTATGCATTCGTGGAAGACCAATCAGTTATTATCTATAAAGACCCCCTAGTATCACCACTTTCGACGTTGTTTATCTCAAGTGGGGGGATATGCATATAATATCGGATGTTGCAAGGGCAATAATTAAAGATATAAACTCCTGTAACATTTGCATATTTATCATGAAGAAAATGAAGAAAAGGGGGTGAAACAAAAAGCCACCCATGTGCTAAAAAATGTAAAGATGGTACAAAATAAAAATAAAACAAATAGAGCTGGTAGCCCATTATTGCACCAAGATATCTCAGTAGAATGAAGCTAGTAGCCTATTGTAATACCAAGTCATATCAATACTCATGAAGAATGGAGCTAGTAGCCCATTATTAAAGATCAGATTTTCGGACTTAGACTCTTGGACCCATGGATGGACAGTGGCTAGTTATGACAACCTTAGATTACTTTAGACTATTTGTTTTGTGTTTTTATATTAACAACCATTAAATGTGTATCCCATGTCTATCCTAACCATTTATCACCCTTTAAAACCATATTACCCTTGTTGCCTTTGAGAGTTATTTAGACCTTAATTATAACTGGTGCAGATTTGTTTACTTTCCAAGCTTATGATAGAATACATGCTATGACTGTGTAATTGAGCGATCACCCTGAAACACTTAGACTAGTGGAGAGTTGAGTGACTTTTTATCTCCTTTTCGTGAGGTGTTCGGCTTTGATGTTTTCTAGCATAAGAGTTTTATAAATTCATTTCTTGAAGTTATTCTCGAAAAATATTTTTATGAAACGTTCTAACAGGTTCTACTTGAGGGCAAGCAGAAGTCAAGTGGGGAGATATTTGATAACATCAAATATTTAATACTTTTGGGTGGAAAAATACCCCCTTATATTACCTGCAAATGTTTCACTAACACTCGAAAACGAGATATTTTCTATCATTTTGTAGTTTTTAGGTGAAATGCAGGAAAGTAACAAGAAACAAGGGAAAGAGGACTCGAAGTGTAAATATTTGAAGAATGTTACGGCATAACTCCAAAAATGGTTACACCGTAACATATATTAAGCAAGTACGAAGATCAGGGACAACTTTACGGCGTAACACCATATCTAGTTACGCCGTAACCATACATTTGGAAGGAAATCTTGCCCAAGATAAAGTTACGCCGTAACACCCTACATGGTTACGCCGTAACCATGAAGATCTACAAATATGAAAGGAAGATCACGTACTTATGGACATTATTTGAAGGTTATGGCGTAACACCATATCTGGTTATGCCGTAACAACTGCTTAAATATGGAATGCCGTGTAAGAAGGTTACGGCGTAACACCTTTATCAGTTACGCCATAACAGGTTTGACACCTATAAATAGAGGCATCATTCAAGCTATTCCGACATCACTTCCTCCACAGCCAATTAGAGAGGTGACAACGGCTTCCAATCTTCAAAGAATTCCACCTGAAGTCCAAGGAAGATCACACTTCACTTACTTTTTGTATTTAATCGTTCAAATACGAATACTGTAAGAATTATAAGTTTTCAATCTATTATTTCTTCTTTTTCTTGATGTGTTTCCATTACCATGAGCGGCTAAGCACTTAAAGTGCTGGCCTGGTTATGTAATTACTGTTGTTATGATATTTGTTTCCTGTTAGATTATGGTTTTGTTAGATATTCCTAGACTATCGTGTAACCCTGGGTTTTGGTAGTACGGGTGGTTTAGACCTGGCTTGCCCCAGTATTAGATTACCTAGTCAATATGGGATCCAACGGGTACTAGGGAGGATCTATGACTCCGACCCCTAGTGTAGGAGCTGACCGGTCTCCGCACTTATCACTCAATATACTTAAAAGGCACAGGAACTCTTTCAGATGGGGTTAATAATCTTTATAGGTTATTAGATATGTTTTAGGAATAGTTAGGATTAATCACTGCAACCTGGATATCCTACCTCCTATACAATTTGGACTGAATCGGAATCGCGAGAAGTATAGGATAGACTGCATATGCATATTCAAGTCTATCAACCTTAGAAACCACTAATGAAACCATAGTTTAACATTGCACAGGAAAACATTTTCATAACAGTAGTAATGAAGTAACTAGGTTAGCATGTTTTCTCTCTTAATATCTCCAACTCTTTTAACTTTTAGTATTTACTTTATTTCGCATTTTTATTTCCTTTCAATTAAAATCAAAAACCATTTTCTAAACGTGACATTTCAAATTAAAACTAATTACAACTTAGCTCTTGGGACGACCTCGGATTTACCATTATGTACTACCCACGATCGGGTTCTTTGCCCGTTAGTGCGTTGTCAGGTAGATTGAGTTTTATAAATTTGAAACTTGGTAAAAATATATTTTAAAAGAAAATACTCATCAATATACCATATAACAATTGGAGTAAGTATAAGCGGAACACCGCGCACATAGGTCCTATAACGCAACTATATGAAGGTTATTAGGTTATAGTCTAGGCCAACAACCTAGTTCTCTATAACCTTGGCTCTGATTACCAATCTATCACACCTCGTCATAGGCGGAAACACAGGCATGCGATGAGAATGATCAACCATAACACAAGATACAAGATAGAGAAAACTAAAATGCATTAATAAAAAGTGTTATGATGATCATCCACCTCAAGTACAGACTTGAGTGAAGTCCCAACAAGAACACATCAAATAGTCTCCACAAATACAACCAAATACCCACGCAGGGGTCCTTACTAGTCTTAAAACAACAATCCTCAAAAAGTTCAACACAAAGCTAAATATCAAATCTCTCAGAACGCAATCCATACAGGATACTCTTATGGTCTACTAACACTTGCAACACAACTTCACTGATCATTCTCAATACCTGAAAATGATACTCGAAAAGGTCAACATAAAGTTGGTGAGCTCGTAGGTTTGAAGAAACCCAGTTATTGTGCCAATACTTTCAAAAGTGGACAATTGTGCAATATGACAGTGAATACATGCAACACATTTCATTTCAAACATAGCAACTCCATGCTATCAAATCCACATCCATATAGACCATTGCCACGTAATGTCCTCAACAAATCAATTCACACGCACCTAAAGCCTACCAGCTAGAGCTATGTATAGGGCGGCACATCACATATCATTTCATACTATAGCAAGTCCATTTTATAAACTATACACACCAAAAGTTTCACATATCATATTCAACCAAAACTTATGTCATTCACATAGCAGTCATAAGCACATAACATTATTCCAAAAACAAATCAACTTTTGCACAGTACAGAAAACAGTTCAAAACAGATTTGAGTATCATTTTCCCCCAACGAAAAAGATTTAAAAAGCGGGGCTACGAGAACTCACCTCAACAAGGTGACAGACAGCAAGATCAAACAAGCAAATTCAACGATGCCCAAACACGACCTAGTCCAATTAATGTCTATTTTAGATATTCGCTTCAAAAGATGTTTTCTAGGTTGATGCATAGAGATCAGATGCATTGTACGGTTACTCTTTATGTTATCAGTGGTGTGATGGTTGACGACTTAGATCAAAATAACATACTTCAATTCATACTTTAGTATATTATACTTATACTATTTATGTAAAATAGATAAGTGATATAAAATAAATTAAATAATATACATTCAAAATATACTTCGGCAAACTCATTCGGTAACCTTAATTACCTTATTTTATTGCATAGCTTATAGGAAATTAGACGTTTATTTGCATACAATGACTTAGAGAAGTTTTATATTTTATAAATATAAAATATATATTTTTCGTATTTTAGTCGACTTATTAAAATAATAATATTTTATTATTTGGTCGTAAAAGTAAGTCTCGTAAATAAAAATCTAAGTATAGGATTTTTATAAAATTTGACATGACCCGTTCGTTAATTCAACGTTTTCTAAGGTTTTAAACCTTAATTTCAAACACTTTTCCTCAATTTACCATTTTCCGACAAAATACCAAATTCATATCTCGCAACGTTCACCAAAACGTATTTCTCAAAACGACTTTCAACATCATTACATAAGTATGTTTCACTTTCCAAAAGTCCGTCAAAACCCTTAAAACGACTAGTTTCCACTTATTGGGCCTTAAGGCCAATAGGGATCCATTAAGTTATTTGTGGATATAAAATACATTTTAGGCCCAATACTAAAGCCCATTAGTAAATTTATAAGCCCAAACGATAGTTACTAAAATAATCCGAACCACAATAAGCTTACAATAAGCTACGGCTTATTGGGCTTATTGCGTCGTGAGCCCATAAGCTCCAAAACAATGCAAAATAAGCTTTTAAATAAGCTAACAAGCTACGCAGTACATTCGGTTATCACCATAAGCTATCAAAAATAGTCCACAAAAATACGACATAAGAGGTAAATAACCAAAAATAATTATTTCCTTGACCTTGTGGTTTCGAACCAATATATGCCCAAAATAAGTCCAATAGTGCTTATAAATAAGCCAAATAAATTACTAACCAAAATAAGCTAAATAGCAAATAGATGTTTCTCAACCATCACAACCACGACAATAAAACTACAAATCCTTGTTCTCTTTTTATTTATATTCGAACCATACACAATCCTTTATTTGTTTTCGTAAATTTTTCGTGTTTGATTTTTAACAAACGCACCGTACAACTAGCTTTTACGCATCATTAGACATACAAAAGTACAAGTTAAATTAAAATTTAGAAAACTTACAAAGAGGGTTTTGAAAGTGAGTTAGGACACTGTTACCCATAAAGATTCTAGCCTAAAACACAATCCGAAGGTCGGGGAGGATAGAAATAATAAGTAGCCATATTATTGATGTTGAGAGAAAAGTGCAGAGAGGGAAAGATGTGTGTTTTTTAAAGAGAGAAACACACACACCTAATGATACAAATGATTATCCTCACCCTCCTATGGAAGTATATGAGGGTATATATAGGCGTGTGACTTGTTTACTATCCTAACTTGACATTATTAGTCCATATAAGTCACGCCTTACAATATTTAATATAATTCCGTATAAGTCTACATATTTTAAGGCTCACAATCTTCCCCGAATATGTGGACATACATAATTACTTACAATGTTCCTATCAAGTACAAATACAACATAATATAATGACATCCAAGGCGCTTTCAATGCTGTAGATGATGTTTGTGTCTTCCTGTCTTGATACTTGTACTCCAGCTTGGATCTTCTGTGTCTTGACTTGTTCTAGAACCATTATAGTATGCATGAGTTAAATTAACTTCCCCCCAATTCATGCAGCATGTATTGAAAATATTTCTTTATAGACTCCTTTTTGGCGAAGTTTCTGAATCAGCTTCCCCCCAAACCAACATCTGTATCTTTAGCAGATTCTGAAAATTTGATGTAGCTCGAACGATCTTCTAACATTGACATTTAAAGTGCACAACGTAATTTTGTAGAAGAATCATCCAATACTTGAGGTACACACTTTATCCCTTTTAATGAAGTTGAAATCGTAACACCAAAATTAATTAAGATCCGGAAATGCACTTTTCTTCCTCCAAGATAGTGATGATGTGAATTGCTACACCAAAGTCAACTAAGTCCCGAGTATGAGCAATTTATCCCTTTAAGGAATCATCCTTCACATGTGTACATCTTACATAAACTAATACTAATTTTATACTGTATCAGGACATTTGGTCTTGGTGAATATCCGTTCGGGGGTACATACGAGAAATCAGCAACAAATCTTCTTACGTATGTAGAAAAACCATACTAAGTAAAGTAGTATATACTATTTCCCCTTGGAAGTTGACCTGATTACCTCAAAGTACACATTTTCCCCCATGATGGTTTTGAACTCTCGGAAGCATCATTGACGTGTACGACCATATACTCGAGAAGTTCTTGTCATAAGAAACAATCTTGAAAAGTTATGAAAGACATTGAAGAACTTTAAAAGATTTTACTAAGACTGTAAAGTATCATTGATGATCTGTAGCTTCAAATATCCCGTAAGAATTGTTGATTACATCTCAACCTTTAACTCTCTAGCTAACTTACCAACCTCGTATTTTGTCGACTATTGCTATGACCACATGGTGAAGTAAACCCGGTATACCAAACTTGAAAATGAAGTAAGATTCCCCAAATTTGTTACTTAAGCTTGCACTGTTGTTGATTGAAGAACGGTGCAAAAGAAAGCCTCTAAGTACCCTATACTTCAATCATAAAGTATATGAAAAAGTACAAAACCTCTTGAAATTATCCACATCGGCTTCTGCGTGTGACACTGAGTACTACAACGTAACTCCTTTAAGTGACAGCTATGACCCGTGAGTACTACAATGTAACTCCTTACATCGGGTATAACTGGATAATGCAAGTCTCAATCATAACCTTATACATTCAAGCAAGTCATCAATTGATAGAGTGGGTGTAGGGAAAAAGGGTAGAAAGTAGAAGGAAGTCTCGATGATGAAATAAGTAGACGCCTTCGTGAAAACCACTTCAATCTCAAATAAGGGATACTAGATAAACTTCATGATCATTTGACATTGAAATCTAATTTCTATAAGCGTTTTGACGTTTTAGTGAATCTTGTTGATCGTTTTTACATTAAGTGTTGTGTTTGTTTTGGTGTTATGGAAGGTGTTTAAGTTTGGTTCTTGGTGAAAACAGGATAAAGTAATTTCTATGAAAATGGTTCTTGCTAATTCGCCTTGCTAAATCACCTTGTTAAATAGCCTTGTTAAATCACCTAGATAAATAGCCTTGTTAAATCGCCTTGTTAAATAGCCTTGTTAAGTCGCCTTGTTAAATAGCCTTGTTAAATAGCCTTGTTAAATAGCCTTTTTAAATCACCTTCTAAAGGACTATTGTTAAATCGCCTTCCAAAGGAATTGTTAAATCGCCTTCTAAAGGACTATTGTTAACTCGCCTTCTAAAGGACTATTGTTAAATCGCCTTCCAAAGGAATTGTTAAATCGCCTTCCAAGGAATTGTTAAATCGCCTTCCAAAGGATTTGTTAAATCGCCTTCCAAAGGACTATTGTTAACTCACCTTCTATTGTTAAATCGCCTTGCAAAGGAATTGTTAAATCGCCTTTCAAAGGAATTGTTAAATCACCTTCCACTGCAGATTGCTAATTCACCTTCTACTAGACGAAACTCAAATTTTTCAAAACACAAAAAGACTCACTTTTGAGCATTTTTACCCAAAAAAAATTTGTACTTCTTGCTTATCTAAGGCAATAAGAAAATGGCACCCGGACGATGCCTAACTGTCCGCCAGAACCCTCTAGTCAACCGTTCGACCAATCGAAACAACGTGGACATCAACAGTGGCATTGACACTCAGATGCTCAACCAGCTCATTGCCACAAGAGTAGCTAAAGCACTCGCAGCTGCCGCTGTGACTCATGCAGCAAGCACTCAAGAAGAGACCAACCTAGTTTCCAACTCTTCCCAGAATAAGGCATGCAACTACAAAGAATTCCGTGCAGTCATGCATGAAAACTTTCGTGGTACAGAAGGTGTTGTAGGCTTAACCCGATGGTTTGAGAAACTAGAATCTCAATTTGGGATTAGTGATAAGTGTAGAATACACATATCTATTTATACTTAAAATAACCCAATTAAACCCAAAACAGACCAAAAATGGCAAAAATATGCTTGTATTTGTGTTTTGTGTGTGCAGGTACGGATAAGTCAAAAATCACAAGTAAAACAGTCAAAAACGGGCAAGCAACGGACACGAGAATCGGAAGAGATCAAAGCCGAAGCCCAAAAAGTCAAGCCTCAGTCAAATCCAGTCAAAGTATAGTCAATCATGGTCAATGAGAGTCCACAAGGGCCAATCTTGCAAATTCCGAAAGTTATTTATAACTTGAAAAAGGGAAAAGAAAGAGAGGGACTGAAAGAGTCAAAAGGCCAAAGCTATAACAGTTTTAACTGTCGAAATAAGGGCGCCAAAGGTGTTACTGTTCACCCATCGTCCCGAAAATTACCATCCAGTCAAAAACAAAGGGGTTTCTCAAATTAAAGGGCTAGATGGTCAATTAAGGAGCTCATAAGTGCAAGGCAAGGGTCAAATCAGTCTTTCCAAGAGAATCATTAGCCCAAGTTCAAGCTAAAGCCACGTCAACAATGGTGAAAGCACAAAATTATGTGGGTTTTTGTGCTAAAACACTCACAAAAGAAGCACAAACGTCACATCAATAGAATGACACGCTGGCAATCCTCAGGTGTCCACAGCTTGATCAAACGGCCACAAATAAAGCTCAAATGATTGAAGAAATGATTGGCCAGGATTGAAAGTTTGGAGGGCAGGGCAAGAGATCCTAGAAGCTTCCTCAAATGCTATAAATAGAGGCCTTTTCTCACACACAAAAGAGAGTAGTTTTTTTAGGAAGTTGTAGCTTAATTTAAAAAATTTAGCTTAATTGTTTTAGCTTATTTTCCTTAAAATCGTTTTGTAATCTCTTTTCAGTAATGTACCATCATTGTTGATGGGCGTCATATTTTAGATGAGAAATAGCACTCTTCGGGGCGCCTTTTCATAAAGGACCCCGGCCAACTCCCGCCCGCCCCCCCGCACTGCATTGATGGTATCACGATGCCCTTAATGTTAGCCCGTTATATAAAGTGTATCTATTGAGTCACGGGTAACATGTTTTTGTGGTTAGACATCGATCAATTAAAGCTTATAACGTTTCCTAACTTCGAATAACGACTCATCGGAGTTTTTGCAGTTTCTAAAATCACTCTACGGACCAGATATTCGGTGCGGCCTTGTGCTATCATAAGTGATCGCGGAACCCATTTTTGCAATGACCAGTTTGCAAAGGTCATGCTTAAATACGGAGTCACTCATCGTCTCTCCACCGCGTATCACCCACAAACAAGTGGGCAAGTTGAGGTATCCAATCGTGGCTTGAAACGAATTCTTGAAAGGACAGTGGGCGAGAACCGTGCCTCTTGGTCGGACAAATTAGATGACGCTCTCTGGGCCTTCCGCACAGCTTACAAAACACCCATCGGGTGTACTCCTTACAAGCTCGTGTATGGAAAGGCATGTCATCTACCGATTGAGCTCGAGCACAAAGCCTACTGGGCCTTAAAGCATGCTAACTTTGACCTTGAGACCGCGGGTGATCACCGCAAAGTTCAACTCAATGAACTAAATGAACTTCGTGATCATGCCTATGAGAATTCTTTGATTTACAAGGAGAAAACTAAGAGGATCCATGACGCCAAGATCAAAAACCGCGTTTTCAACGTCGGTGATCAAGTCCTCCTCTTTAACTCTAGATTGAAGATGTTCTCGGGTAAGTTGAAATCCCGTTGGTCCGGACCGTTCACCATTGCCCATGTTTTTCCATATGGCACCGTCGAGTTATCCCAAAACTCCGGGCCAAACTTTAAGGTAAATGGTCATCGAATTAAGCACTACTTTGGAGGGGACGTACCAAAATTGGTTGTCCCAGATCTCCAAACCTTCCCCAAGGACAAATGAATTCGGGGATTGGGTCAAGCTTAGTGACCCTAAACAAGCGCTTCGTGGGAGGCACCCCATGCTTATCCGTAGTTATGTTATGTAGTAATGAATAAGTGTTTTTGTTGTGAGGAGGCTTGCCTCTTTCCTTTTCCGTGTTTTGTGTTTTGTGTTGTATTGTCCAGGATTGTCCTGGATTTTTGAAGCCTCTCGTGCTCGCGGTTTTGTCCTTCGATCACAAGAGCTTCAAGTCCTCAGCTTCATTTGGGAATCCGATATCCAAATCTTATCGACTAACGTTTATCTTTAAGCATACTTAATAAACGGCTTAGGATTTGCGTAGAGACCCTTCGTAAAACATTGAGGACAATGTTTCATTCTAGTATGGGGGGATCTTCGATTTGATTGTGCCTGCAGTTGTTGTTTTCGCGTAATCCATTTTTACCACCAAAATTTCAAAAAAATGAAAAAATTTAATAATTTTCAAAAATAAATAAGTGTTTTGTCATAATTTTAACTTTCCTGCTGGGTAGAGTAAGAATAAATTTTGACTCGATCGAGCGTGTTGAGCTCTAGCTTGTTCCTTAACATTTAGACTAAGCGTTCGCGAATATTCGCGAAGAACGAAAAATGATAGTGTTAATTATGAGTGGGATGCTAAACAAGGATTATTTGGAAATCTTAAGAGCTCATGTGTGTAATTTTGTCGCTTTTTCTCCCATAAACTTCTAACCTGATTAATATACGTGCTATTTTTATAGATTAAACTTAAATCAATAATTTTTATGTAGTATATAGCAAAAACTTTAGCCTTAGTTCAAATTTATACTTGAATTTTTCAAAAAGACCTCTTCCCTATATCATGAAAAAAAATGAAAAAATATATGATAATTAATAAATATAAACTGTGGGCTGATAAAAGTTTGATGTATCTTGCCGGCTCACAACCGATGTTACAGCCTTCTAAAGAAAGCCCATAGTAAGAATAATAATCCGAGACTGATAAAAGTTTGTTGTATCTTGCCGGCTCACAACCGATGTTGCAGCCTTCTAAAAGGTCAAGGGTTACAATTGCATAAATGTTTAATATTAATAAAAGTTTGATGCATCTTGCCGGCTCACAACCGATGTTGCAGCCTTCAAAAAGGTCGAAGGTTACGATTGCATCATAATTATGGTTATGTTAAGTGTGAATAAGTGTAATAAATAAATATATGGAAAATCTTTTTTCTTAAATTTAAATATGCTTTTGAACTAAGACTATTTCGTTTTGAGTTATGATTTTTCTAATAAGTTATGTATGAATGGGAAACCTAAGAGTTTTTGAAACCAAAGGTTCGTGAGTCCCGATACTAGTTTCTGTAGGGTGTCAAAAGTCTGGTCACTTAGCCGCAGGGTTGGGATGTGCCGAGGCGAAAGTCGCTACATGGGATGATCTCGCCTTCAAATTCATTATTCTCGGGTGGAACGTGAAGCATAATTTTTTTTGCAAAACATTAATCCATGGTTGAAATTCAAAATGGCACATTCACTTAATACATATAATAATTATTGAGAGTGAAAAGTTTACAAGTTACAAATATGAGTAGTGTTAGCATCTTAACTTATACTTAACGGTGATTTCGTTTTAAGCTTGGTTTGGAATGAAGCTGAGGATGTGAAGCTCTTGTGATCGAATGACAAAAACCGCGAGCACGAGAGGCTTCAAAAATCCGGGACATCCTGGACATACAACACAAAACACGGAAAATGAAAGGGTGAGCCTCCTCACACAACAAAAAACACTTATTCATTACTACATAACTACCATACTATGATTATACTAGGATAAGCATGGGTTACCACCAACGAAGCGCTTGTTTTAGTTCACTTAGCTTGACCTAATCCCCCATACTTGAGTTGGTCAAGGGGGGATAGGGTGAGACATGGGGACATCCTAGATGGGAGTCTTCTTGGTAAGAGCAGGAAAAACAAAATCTCCATAAGGGACTTTAAGAATTTTGTGACTTGAACGCTTTAGTGCCCCCGATGAGATTAATTCCTGGGAGAAGAAAGGTTTGAAATTCTTTGAGAGTTCAGAATCCGGGTGGTTGTAGACTTTTTCCTCATTTTCGGATAAAAACGAGAGTAAAGCTCCTAGCCCGGGAACTTCTTTGTGGAAAGGAAGTTCATAAAGAGAAAGAGGAGGATTAAAATCCCCAAGAATTAAAGAAGCATTAGTGGCCTTTTTTACATTCTTCTCCGGTGTTGCAAAGTTAGTGACTTCAAAGAGGTTCTCATGAATGAGTATACCTAGATTAAATACCTTGTCCTCGTTGTTGGTCGAAGGCAAATCATCAACCTTAGAAAAATCCTCATAGAAAACCGAGTCACACTCAAGAAAAGGAAGGACATTATTTGATTTAGGAAGATCAAGTTCATCATCAAAGATTTTTGAATCTTGATTTTATACTTCTTAAAGTCAAATGGATCATCATAAGTCTCATCATTAAGGTTTCTAATGATCCAAAAGATTATCCATCATAATCAACCATAATGGGGGGATGCAGTAATCAAGAGCATATGTTTCACCGGCGTGAAATCTCAAGAAATGGTTATCATCAAGATGTTAATCAGAGTATTGTCATCAAACAGATCTTCGAGAATAGGTTCCATATCCTTGGAGGCTCATGGTTAATCAGAACTCTAATTCTAGAGATCGGATTCGACATCAATGGGAGATAATACATTTCCTGGTATAAATGTGATAGTGAGGTTGAGGTTATCGGCGAAATCCTCAAAAATAGTCGCTAGTCTCAGAAATGTGGAGACTAGGTGAAGAAAAGGTGGTACTGCCACTTAAAGAATTATGAAAATGAGGGAGAAGAGATGAAGAATTACTATTTCCTAGGGGAAATGAATCACTTGCGAGATAAGCTTCGAATTCTTCCTAAATTAACTCACTTTCTTCAAGGGAGATAAGTGTCGGGGAAGAAGAAGAAGACTTGGTCTTCGGTTTCGAAAATCGGGGGGTCCCAGTGGATTGGCACTCATATGGATTTTCATCTAATTCGGAGGGAGATCTTTGGTTTTATTTAAAGATTTAGCAAAGTTCTCAATAATGTCTTCATCGGATCAAAGATGTCATCATTAACTTCAGGTGAAAGTTAAATTGGTATGAGAGAGAGAAAGAGGGTGGCGGGATTGCCACTTGGATGATTTGTTGCAAACAAATCTTCATGAATTTCCTCATGTGAAACATTGTAGACATCAATCATGTTGATTGATTCTTGACAAGGTTCGTTTGAATAGCTTGAAGTGTCATTTCTCATGTTCAAGATTAGTCTTTCATTACCGTCACGGAGAATCATTTGTTCTCCATGAATGTCAATCAAAGCATGAGCGGTCCGTAAGAATGGTCTTCCAAAAATGAGGGGGACACGCGGATCGCTTTCATAATCAACAATGACAAAATTAGCGGGGAATGTGAACTTTCCAACCGGAACAAAGACATCTATTGCAATTCCTTTCAGAGTGCAAATATCATGGTTAGCAAGTTCAAGAGTCATTTGGGTGGAATAAAGTCGGGGTAATCTATACTCTTTCCACACCTGAGAGTGGCATTCAAGTTGATGCTAGCATCTGGATCGGGGGGGCTTTTATGGCTTTTACACTGAGCTCATTAAAACCACACGGAATGGAAATTTTCAGGGTCAACCTAGTTCTCGGGAAGCTTCTTTAGGATACCGCTTCAGAATTTTCACTAACGGGTTGTGTTTTGCAATTCTATAAGCTTCTCCTTGTTAGGAAAGGAGAGACTTAAGCATCTTCTGATATTTCGGGATTAAAATCAATGCATCGGCAAAGAGTGATATTGTATTGAAGCTATTTAAACATTTCCAAAACTTTGTATGTGGACTTCATCTTTCTTCTTTTTGATTTCTCTTGGTTATTCACCAGAACGGTTAAGGGATATTTCAGGTGACGCGAATACCTTTGATGAATCACAAATTTTCTGTGTTTAACTTTTTGGACTAGAGGACGGTCGGGGACCTTAATGGTAAACTCACCAATGTTCCGGGTCCGAGAACGTCTCCTTACACGTTCCATCCTCCTTTGGATTTAATGAAGTGGATGGAAGAGCATATGAACAGAAGGTTCATCAAAGAACAAGACCAATTAGAGTTGGTAATGGCTTTCAATTTCTACCTTTTGGTGTTTAGCAACGGTGTTGTTGCTCGGGAGAGATCCCGTTACCCGAGTAAGAATGCGTATCATTTTGATAATGTTACTAGATACTTTAAGCTTTGATAGAAGTAGCAAGTTGTTCATTTGAGTTTGCATTGAATTGATCTTGTTTTCATTAATCCTGATGTAGTTTGTTAATTCTTACGGTAAAGCAACCGGAGGTTGGGTATAAATAGCGGCTTGGATAATTTTGAACATGATTTGTTATGATTGCACCTTGGAAAAACTAATTTCTAACCTGATTGTTACTTTGGTTGTTTTCCTTGATTCCGGTTGTGATAAGGCTGAATACCTGGTTGTTTTTGATTTTGATGGCTTCGGTTGTGATTTGATTTACATTAAACCCTGGTGGTCCGAGATAATTATCCGAACGATAGCTAAGCAGATTGCGGTTACCTTGAGGTTAGAAGGAATTACCACCTTGATTGTAGGCTCCCACAGCATCTACGTTCTAATTTTGGCCAACGGTGGCATGGGGGAAAAACTAACTGGACAACATTGTAGAATTGAGGACCACCACAAGTCTCGCCAACTCGGTGTTACTTGGTATTACACTTGTTGGTTTTGTTTGAAGCACTTTGATAAAGTTCTTATTCATTTTCTTCCATTTAAAGCTAAGGGATGCTATTTCTGCGATTAGAAGAAGTGATAGAAACTCAATTGACTCATTCGTTGAGCGGAAGTTATCCCACAATCATTGTGATGGGCGGGTCTTATTTTCGATGAGATTCATAGCACCCTTACAGGGCGCCTTTTCATACATGTCCCGCCAGCAGCTGCATTGATGGTACACGATGCCTTAATGTTAAGCGTTATGTAGGTATCTATTTGGAGTCACGGTAACATGTTGTGGTTTAGGACCTCGTTCAATTGAAAGCTTATATAACTTTCTCTAAGCTTGAACAACCGATCTCATCGGGTCTTTGACGGATATTTGTTAATGTATCATTTCTCAACTTGGTCACTAGAGGGTTGGAAGTATTTTCTGTGAAAATATTTTTGCCATCTTGGTCAAATGGTGATTGAATTCCTTGGGCAACGATCAAACATTCGGGCCGGCACGATCTTGCAAGGCAGTAAGGAAGGATGTTAGCGAAGGGCGTCTCGGAGAACCCTATTCTCACTTCATGGCTTTTGGGTGACATGCGAAAAAATTCTGGCGAGATGCTTGTTGGGCATCATCACCCGAGTCGCCGAAATGGACACGATTGTGAACTTGTTTGAATCAATTTCAATTCTTAAGTCCAAAAGTCGTTGCTTGAATTGCAATCAGAGCAATTGGTCCACCTCGACCATCTAAAGACGGTTGGCACAACTCCTCCATAGTCCGGAGGTCGGGAACTGGTAAACCACCTCCTCCGGCGGGAGGTGGTCTAGCACCACCGGCTCCATTAGCGGCCATGCTAACTACGGGAGGATTATCAAAAGGTTCTTCTAGATTAAAAGGATCAACAACTACCAGTGGGGCTTGTTGTTGAGGACGGTTTTGATTTCGAGATTTGAGAAACGAGTAGTGCGCATATATGCACTTAAACTATAAAAAGAAAATTTACACTAATTTTTTTTTGGTTTTTCAACAATTTTTCACAATCTATTTTAATAACGAACAACGAGATAAGACACTTAAACCTAATAATCAACAAGCTTCTCGGTAACTCTTTAAAAGAATTAACTTTTAAAGGTGAGTCGTACGTCGCTAGTGACACAAAAGGTAAGTTTTAAATCTTTGGTTCGGGAACTTATTAATGGATAATACTTCAGTTGAAAGTATTATATATTGGTGTTCTTTTACCAACTTGATTATTTTTATTGATAATTAAGGACAAATTTTTTTATATTTTTGATTTTTCTTCATTTTTTTTGGTTTATATATATATAAATATACTAATAAAATAAAATGAAAAATATTTTTGTATTTTTGTATTTTTATAAAGAAAATAACTCCACAAGGAAGGATCTTCAAAGCACTAATTGTCAAACTTCGAAACGACAAATGCTTTCACTCCTCCCCGACAGCGGCGCCAAAAATTGATTCGAATTGAAACTAACCTTTAAAATATATAAATAAATATATTTATAATACTTATAAATATATAATAAGGATAATTATCAACAAAATCAATGAAACCGGAAGTAGTATATGATGTTTCTGGTCCGTAGTCCCAACGAGGAGTGAATTGAAAAGTCGAGAGTCGGTTTGATATTTGATGTTTGAATGACAAAGATTTGGATTTGATTTTTCTAATTAAAATGGAAAAACATTTAATGAAAACCTAAAATCGAAAGCTAAAATGATTTAAACCTAAGATTTAGACGGGAAAGTAAAGACGCGAGTTAAAGAAAACAAAATTATCAAGAATTAACCCCTAAAGTAATTTTTTTGGTTTTTCTAATTTGAAATAACTAAATTAAAAGAAAAATGAAAGAAAATTCTAAAACGGGGGCTTAAAAGGTTGAAAAATGAAGAAAACGAGAACCGGGCCCGAAACCCGTTCTTTAAAAATCAAAACTTTGCAAAAATGACCCTACGAAAGAAATTTTATTTTTCCTAGGTAAAAAATGATAAAAGAAAATTTTGTAAAAAAGAATTATATTTTTTTGATTTTTATTTAATTTTTAATTAATTAAAAACAGTTTTAAAGAAAATAAAAGATTAAAAATAGTAAACAATATTGAAAAATTATGAAAAAATGCAGAAAAATAGATTAAGGTGTGCTGGGTTTAAGAAAAATAAAAGTGAGGAAGCTGGCTTATTGAATAAGCCAGGAATAAGCCAAACAGCTTATGGGCTTGTTGGGCTAAAGATCTCAAAAGAAATTTTATAGCAGAGGACGGTCGAAGAAAAACGTGATCATGGGCCGACAAATAGATGATGCATTATGGGCTTTAGAAAATCGCTTATAAGAAATCCAATAGGATGCACTCCATATAGGTTAGTTATGGAAAAAGCGTGTCACTTACCAGTTGAGCTAGAACACAAAGCATATTGGGCTCTCAAGCATGCCAACTTTGATTTAAAAGGACCTGCGGCAATTCATCGAAAGCTTCAGGCTCAATGAATCGCCGGCTTCGTGATCAAGCTTATGAGAATTCGTTTTTTACAAGGAGAAGGACAAAGAAGCTACACGATTCCAAGATAAAGAAACCGAATCTTCAATGTGGTGTATCAAGTCTTGCTTGTTCAAACTCCCGATTAAAGATTTTCTCCGGAAAGCTCAAGTCGATGGGTCCGGACCTTTCACAAATCACCGGAAGTTGTTACCTTATGGCATGCAAGTTATTCCATACCGATGGTTCTAATTTCAAAGTCAATTGCCACCGTCTTAAGCACTACTATGGAGGGGATACACCACCATTGGTTATCCCGGACCTCCAGACTTTCCCTAAGGACAACTAAATTCAGGGATGAGTCGAAGCTTCGAACTCGGTGATAAAAAAAGCCGCTTCATGGGAGTTCACCCCATGCTTATCCTTTCTATTTTCTTTCTATTTTCTTATCTAATGTGTTGTGTTGAGAGAGGCTTGTTCTCTTTCCGATTTCTCGATGTTTGTTGTTTGTTTGTTGTGATTTTTGCAGGATTCTCCCAACAATTTCTTTGAAGTCTCTCGTGTCCGGTTGATTTTTCCCGTTCTACTCGAGCTTCTCATCCTTTATGTAAAAAGTTTGGGGAGATCCATATCCTTTCATCATTATCGATTAACGTTTATCTTTGCATACTTCATAAACGGCTTAGATTTTCGTAGAGACCCGACTTTAAACATTGAGGACAATGTTTCGTTTTAGTTTGGGGAAGGGAATCTATCGATTTGATGTTGCTTGCTTATTGTTTTGTTCTCACGTACCCGTTTTCCCACAAAAATAGCAAAAATTTTAAATTTTTAGTTATTATATATATATATATATAAAAATAATAATAATAATAAAATAAAATAAAATGTGTTAAGAATGTAGGTTTTCCGTTGGTAAGAATAAGAAGTAATTTTTGACCCGATCGTACGTGTAGAGTTCTAGCTTTCTCCCTTAACAATTAATGATGATAGTTTGTGCTAGTCTCAAGAAGACTTTAAACATGCTAGACTTAAAATCATTAGTAAATGAAGACTTGTGCTAATCTCAAGTAGATTTTAAATATGCTGAGTTGAATTTTATATAGGCTAAGTATTTGCAAATTTCTTTTGTGAAGAATAAGAGATGATAGTGTTGATTACGAATTAGGATGCTAAACAAGTTTATTGAAAACTTAAAGCTTTAAGACTAACTTGTGATTTTTTTTCTTCCCTGAAGCTCTTAAAATGATTAATTATACGTGTTCTCTTTAATTTTTGCAAATTAGAGTTTTACTCTTAAAAGTCTAATCAACATATTCAGAGAAAAAGCTTTATCAATGATGAGTCAAACATCATTTGTAAATAAGAATTTTAGTTCGAGTTTATACTTTGGTTTTCTAAAACGAAATTTTTACTATTTGCAAAAATATTAAAAAAAAATCTATAAAATATAGTTGGTGAATAAAAAGGATGCAAGTTATAAATCCTTAAGTGTTAATAATTAATATACAAACTCCATCGCAATAAAGTACATGGGCATTTGTCGGTTCGCTCCCGATGTGACATCGAAAGAAAGGGTGGAGGATGTATATTTAGGGTTGATATCATAATAAGTACGCGAGCTCTTGTCGGAGGCGAGGCCGATGTGTCGTTGAAAGAAAAGTGATACCAATTCCTAGCCTAATAATGTAAATAGAAATAATAATGTTGCAAAGTTAGAAAATAAATAGTAAAAGTTTCATTTTCTAAAAACCAAGGTATTCTTTTGAATTAAGGTTTGCAAAAGTCTACAAGGCTTTTTCGTCGGAAGTTCATACGTTTCGGTTAGTATTCTCCGGATGGGGTGTCAAAAGCCTTAGCACTTACCCGATGACGGTGGGATCGCTAGAGAAGAAAGTCATTCATGGGACAAGTGAACCAACGATGTCTTGGCTAAAAAGGTTTTTGTTTGCTTTAAGATGATAACTTGCTAAGTAAAGCTTGGTCGGATTTCATCTATCTAATATGTGGATTGATATTTGCTTAATTATACATTAAAATTACCCGGGATTTTGTCAAATAAAAGCCATAAAAATGCCAAAAGAATAGAAAATGTGTGTTTTTGTGTCCAATTGTGCAGGAAAGGATTAAAAAGACAAAAAAGAAGCAAAAACAGTCAGAAACCGACAAGAAACGACAGAGACAAGAGCAAGAGTGAAGAGTGAAGAATTCACAAGCCGGATCAGCCCGACACAGCAGGAAAGACAGTCAAAGGAAGAAATAATAAAGTCAAGGGCTAAAAGTGACAAGTCTTCAAAGTTTAAAATGCCATTTGAAGTTTTAAAGATTCAAGGACTAAAGTTGTAAAGTGAGAAAGTGTTTTATTAAAGGAAAATAGAAGATATCAAACACAAGGACTGAAGTTGCTATTTTCGAAACTACTTTATAACTACACTTTGGTCGGGTTAAAGACAAGGACGAGTTTTGCCAATACTCCATACATTTAAACAAACAGCCGCGTTTGTTGTAACAAACATAACAACCCGTAACAGATTTTCCCGCCAAAACTTTACACAGCCCAACTTCGATTTTTCCCATCCCCCGCTCCTCTATAAAACCCAAATTCGTTCATAAGCCCTCCCCAATCACAAGCAAACACGTGGCATCCATCTATTGGTCCGAACACCTCATTGATCTCATCCAACGGCTACAAATGATCCACAAATGATCAACGATCGAGATTTAAAGGAAGCTTCATGAAACTCTCCCTCCTCTTCATCTATTCTCTATAAATAGAAGGTATAGGCATCATTTTTCAGTGGTTGTTTTTAGTTTTAATTTTCAGTTTTGTATTTTTCTTTCAATTAAGCATTTTACTTTCA